>SNQJ01S0036222.1:81639-109590 GCA_010110895.2 Picea sitchensis
TTTACATTCATGAAAACATGGTCACCCATTTTAAACTCTCTGTGGGTTCTATTCTTATCAGCATAACTTTTCTACCTGTCTTGGGCAGCTTTCAAATTCTGCTTAATTTTTAGCATTTGTTCTTCCATTTCCTTGAGCAACTCTGGCCCAACTATTGCCTTATCAGTTGGATTATCCCAGCTTACTGGAGTATTTCACTTTCTGCCATAAAGTGCTTCAAATGGGCTCATCTTCAACGATGCTTGATACCCATTATTGTAGGCAAATTCTACCAAGTGTAGGTAGTCTTCCCATTAAGATGGTTTGTCCATCACATACATCCTTAGTATGTCTTTTATCACTCGATTCACCTTCTCTCTCTGCCCATCAGACTCAGGATGATAGGCTATGCTAAAGTTTAGATTCGTTCTGAACCCCTTGAATAACCCTTTCCAAAAATTTAAGGTAAATTTCAGGTTTTTGTCAGACATAATTGTCTTGGGAATACCGTGCAATCATGTCACTTCCTTCATAAAGATGTCGACAATATCCGTTGCCTTGTGAGTAGTCTTTAGTGGAACAAAATGGGTAGCTTTCATAAGCTTTTCCACCACCACCATGATTGAGTCATGTTGCTTGCTTATTTTGGGCAATCCTATGATGAAATCCATTGTCACTACCTACCACTTACACTCAGGAATGGGTAAAGGCTGCAGCAATCCTATTGGGTGCCTGTGTTCAGCTTTAACCTTATGGCACTCCATACATCTAGCGATGTATTCAGCAATCTCTTTATCCATACCTGGCCAAAAGTAATGGCTCTTGACTGCTACCACAGTCTTCTGGTATCCAGGGTGCCTAGCATAAGGTACGTTATGCATTTCTTTCAAAATCGCAAGTTTCAAATACTGGACATTAGGTACATAAGCTCTGTTTTTGTACAGGAGCGTTCCATCAGTTTCCAATTTATAATTCTCCACTTTCTGTGGCATCCTACCTTGTTGTAGCTTTGCTACCAAATCCTTGTACTACAAATCTGTATTTGCAGCCTCCAAAAATTTTCTTTTAATATTAGTTTGGTACATGCTAATGGTCGTAGCATGCAATTCATGCACTCTCATGTTGAGTGCATCAACCACTTTGTTTTCCTTTCCTTTGATATGCTTGATATCAAAGTCATACTCACAGAGAAAATCCAACAACCTACTTTTCCTAGCATTCAAAGTTGGTTGATCAAACAAATACTTCAGACCGTTATGGTATGTCCTCAGTTTGAACCTCCTTCCCATGAGGTAATGTCTCAATTTCTTTAGAGTGTGTACTATGGCTACCAACTCCAAGTCATGAGTTGTATAGTTCCTTTCATGCTCTTTCAACTTTCTGGATTCATAAAAAATTACAAATCCATTCTAACTGAGGAATCCTCCCAGTCCTTCTTTGCATGCATTTGTACACACTACAAAGTCTTCATTCGAATCTGCAATCCTCAATATTGGATCACTGGTTAACAGTTGCTTCAATTGCTGGAAGCTTCTCTCACAATATTTTGTCCACTGAAATTTATTCTCTTTCCTTTGCAAGGAAGTGATAGGGTGAGCTATCCTCAAGAACCCTGCAATAAACCTTTTGTAATAACTAGCTAGACCCATAAAGGATTTGACTTTCATCACGTTCTTTGGTTTTGACCATTCTCTGATGGCCTCAATCTTCTTGGGATCTACAACTACTCCATCCTTCGAAATAATATGTCTCAAGTAATGGATCTGCTCCTGATAAAACGAACACTTTCTCAACTTGGCATATAGTCGGTGCTCTCTTAGCACCTACAACACCATCCTCATATGTTGTTCATTCTCTTCCTCTAACTTGGAATACACCAAGATGTCATCTAAAAATACTATGACAAACTTGTCCAGATAGTCCCTAAATACACCATTCATCAGGCACATAAAAACAGCAGGTGCGTTCGACAGCCCAAACGGCACCACTGTGAACTCGTAATGACCATACCTTGTTCTAAAGACAGTTGTGTTGATGTCTTCATCCTTTATCCTTACCTAGTGATATCTTGATCTAAGATCTATCTTCAAAAATATCTTCGCATCCTTCAATTGATCGAAGAGGTCATCAATCCTCGACAGAGGATATTTGTTCTTTACAGTTACTTTGTTCAACTATCTGAAATCAATACATAATCTCAATGTCTCGTCCTTCTTCTTCATGAATAGAACCGGGGCACCCCAAGGTGACACACTTGGGCATATGTACCCCTTCTTCAGAAGTTCTTCAAGCTGCAATTGCAACTCTTTCAGCTCTGGTGTACTCATTATGTAAGGAGATTTCAACACTGGAGTTGCTCCAGGCATCAAGTTTATAGAGAAGTCAATATCTCTCTTTGAGGGTAATCCTGGTACCTCCTGGAATACATCTTTAAAATCTTTTAATACTGCATGATCTTCAATCTTTGACACCTTATCCTTAGGTGTTTCCTCCACATGGGCTGCAAATAATTGACATCCTTTCCTTTAGCACTTCTTCAGTTGCATTGTTGAGATTTCTCTGATAGAAACAGCTCTGGGAATTCCTTGGACTATTTTTTGATTTCCTTCCTCATCCAGGCAAGTGAATGCCTTGTTACGATAGTCCAAGATGGCATGGTGTTGGTCCAACCAATCCATGCCAATTAGACAGTCATAAGAACCTAAAGGCAGAATGTTCAATTCAGCCTTTTTGCTCAGTCCATTCATGTCCATCGGACAAGACTTAACTAACTCAATGACTTTCCTCTTGGTTCCTATAGCCAACTGCACTAACCAAGAATTTTCATGTTTTCTTCTCGACAATTGCAAACTTTCCACCACTCTAGGATCTTTATAACTATGGCTAGCCCCTGAATCAATTAAAATAGTAAAGGAATGGTTGTTGATCATACCTTCCATTTCACTCATGTGCGACTGATATTCAGCTTGCTTGTTGTCCAGGGCTGCGTAGATCCTTGGCATTCTACTACCCATGTCCTCCATTGTTTCAACTTGCTGAACATTATGGACAGCTCTCACTTTGCCATTTTTTGGGGGAAAATATTTGTACTTATGGTTTCCCTAACATCCCCAACACTGAATGGGCATCTACCTTGGCCTTTGTCCCCCTACGCCATCCATTCTCGACTCTCTAAACGATGGTTTTCCTTGAGGACTGTTTCTAAAAAAGGGAGGTTTGTTTCCCTTCTGCCTCTACTCTTTCTTGAACTTTGAAGTGTTTGATTGAAGCAGGTCTCCCATACCATAGTTCATAGGGTGTCTTGTCAGTGTGTGGTCTGAGGTGGGATTTGTTAAGAACATGGATTGTTGTGTGTATTGCTTCTACCCAGTAGGTTTGACTAATGTTCTTATCATTCATCATTGACCTGGCAATTTGCTACACTGTTCTGTTTTGCCTCTCAACTACTCCATTTTGTTGTGGAGTTCTTGGGATTGTGTATTCTCTCTTGATCCCATGTTTATCACAGAATTCCTTGAACTCACTTGACATAAATTCGCCTCCTATGTCTGATCTTACTACCTTTGACCTCTTGCCTGTTTGATTCTCAGTTAAAGCCTTAAATATTTTAAATTTCTCAAATGCTTCATCTTTTTCCTTGAGAAAGGCAACCCAAGTTAGTCTGGAGTAATCATCAATGATCAGCATGAAGTAGTTTTCTTTCCCTGTTCCTTCCTATCTTGATGGTCCACATAAATCCACATGAACTAGTTGGAGTGGTTTCTCTGTTGAAGTAGAGATCTTGGATTTAAATAGTGTCCTGGTTAGCTTTCCTACTTGGTAAGGTTTACACATAGAATCTTGTGTCTTTGATATTCTCAGAAGATATTTTACTGCCTCAAGATTTTTGAGCTTGATTAAGTGGTCAAAGTTTAGATGTCCAAGTCTCCTATGCCATAACCAGCTTGCATCATGTTTTCCTAGATGACACTCTTCTCTATCTTCTTTCATCACATATACATTATTTTCTATCCTTATGCCTTTAGCCACTACTTGTCCTAAGTTTACAGACTTTATCTTGCAGTCCTTGGAAGTGAACACCACTTCACATACTTTGTCACACATTTGACTTACACTGAGCAGATTATGTTTCAGCCCATCTACAAGAAGAACATTCTGGGCTTTTCCTTTGCCATTACTTAGATTCACCATCCCTTTACCCTTGACTTTACCTAGAGCATCATTTCCAAAGGTTATGTTTCCTTATTTGCTTTCACATAGAGATAGAAACTTACCTTTATCTCTCGTCATATGTTTGGAGCAACCATTGTCAATATACCAGGGGTTATATTGTCTTTGGGTTGACAGCACTAGTCCACACTTGTCATTTTCTTTCATCTTCCAAACCTTGACATTTTTAGCAGAGGGGTTCAAATCTAGCTCGTAGTTCCTTAAGCGATAGTCTGCAGCTTTATGTCCAAAATTATGGCAGGTGTAACATTATGGTTCATTGAATAAAGGATCATAACGATTGTTATTCTTAACCTGTGTCCTTTTTCCAACCATCACATTATTTACAGTCTGTGATTGTTTGTTACTTGGTTGTGTCATTCTTTGTTGCGGCAGATATCTATTCCTTGAATATTTTGATTGCTCGTATTTAAATCTTAAAGAATAGTTTACATCTTTGTGACCAAAGTTAGAACAGAAAAAACAATATCCATAGAAAAATCCTTTGTACCTGGAAAATGGTTGTCTTCTTTGAGAAGGTCGATTTCTTCCATGCTGATGATTTCTTTGAACAGAGAGTACATTATTTCTCTGATCTATAGTTTTGGTTCTGGTACCTCTTTTGTTACACCTCCTGGGCAGCTGATTATCTTCTTTTGTTTCTGTAGGTTTTTTGTTGTCACTGGTGATAGATTTGACAAACTTGATGGGTTCTTTGTTGTTTGGCTGATCACTACTTGATCCCTCTTCATAACCCAGACCTGTTTTCAGATTTGGGTTTCTTTGTTGATTCAGAAAGGTGGCCAATTCTTCTGAGGCTTTGATACTTGACAGATTATGATGATACAAGGCTTGAAACTTCTCTAACTCTTTCCTAGTTTTCACTACTTCCTTTTCCATAGCTTCACATCTTGCCTTCTTTTCTGATAACTATTGTTTCAGAATGTCTTCGATTTTCTTTGCCTCTTCTAATTCCACTTTTAGTAGGACAAACTCTTCATCAAGTTCTTTACTTCCTTTCTTGAACTGTTTCAACAATCATTTTTTTTTTCTCTTATTAATTCTGAGTCTGTCAATATCTTCCAGTGCAGTGATCAGTTCTCCTTCCATATCAACCACAGCTTCTTCTTCATTAGTATCACTTCCTGTGTTGTTATTGTCATAATCCTCTTTGTCCATAAGCATGAAGTCATTTAGTTTATCTTCAATAGAGGAATCATTGTCTTCATCATCTAAAGTATCATCATCATTGTTTACACAAAGACTTTTCTTCTTAAAATTATTCTCTTTAAAGAATTTTTTGTGTTTGTGCTTCTCCTCATCATCATATGTCTGATCCTTTCTTTTGTGAGGACATTTATTTGCAAAATGACCTATCTTACCACAGTTGAAACATTTGAAAGGCAGTTTACCTTTGTATTTGCCTGATCCCTTCTTTAGTCTTCTCACAAATTTTTCTTCAATTTCATCAGGCTCAGAATCCTCATTCTTGTCTGCTTTAAATGATGCTTCTCTGGATGTGGGTTTATCTTTAACTATTCTCATTTCATATGCAGTCAACATTCCTAGAAGTTGATCAAATTCCAAGGTTTTTAGATCATTAAGTTCTTCTATAGCAGAGACCTTCGGGTTGAACCTATCTGGTAGAGATCTCAAAATTTTCTGAACTAAAGAGGGTTCCTCAATTTTTTCACCAAGTTCTTTCATTGCATTTACCAATTCTTCAACTCTCAGAAAGTACTTTCCAATAGTTTCATCCTCTTCCATATTCAGCTGTTCAAACTGTACTCTGTAGGTTTGAAGCTTGGTGTCCTTTACCTTCTCATTACCTTCATAACTGCTAATGATTTTGTCCCACATATCTTTGGCAGTTTCTAAGTGCATAACTTTTACAAATTTTGCTTCTACAAGCCCACTCAGAATAGCATTCATAGCCTTAGCGTTAAAGATGAATTCTAGCTTGTCATCCTTATTAGCTAGTACAACTCTCTTTACATAACCAGTCTCTACCACATCCCAGACATATGCACCTAAATCCATTATGTAGGTTCTCATTCTAACTTTCCAGAAGGCAAAGTTTGTTCCAATGAACAGAGGGGCCTTATTAGTTGAAGTTCCTTCATGTCTTGACATGTTTAAGCTCTAGGATATACCCTTAGATAAAAGGGGCTAGCTCTGATACCAATTGTTGGACAACTGAGAGGGGGGGTGAATCAGTTGTTACTGTGCTTAAACAATTATATCCATTTTTTAAATTCATTACAGAACTCTCAATGATGATCACAATAAATAAGCAGTAGAGTATTCAACATCAATCACACACATGTATAATACAGAGACAGATATTCTTGGGGAAACCCATAAAGGGTGAAAGCCTCTTCTTCTTTATATGATAATTATCTTCTGTACATTATCATTCTTATGAGCACAAACTCATAATAAGGCTACCACCTCTGTTTTGCAAGCCGCTACTTGCTGAGAGCACCAACTCTTTGGTTTCTCTAGCACCCACTAGAAGGAAGTACCAACTCCCTGAATGTTCCAGCACCAACTTCCAGTCATATAGGCACCGACCTATATATCAGAGAACCAATGTTCTCCCTTGCACCACCCTGCCACCCTGGTTTCTCTGGCTGCAACCAGAGGGAAGCTATAACTCCCTGCGTTCAAGCACCTACTTGAAACTCTGAGGACAACGATCCTCCCTAGCACCTCCCATCCACCCTGAAATATAAAAATTTGCTTTCTGTGAATTTATTACAGTGATTTAATAGTTGTTATTGGCTTACCAGACTTATCATTGTTCTGCTATGCTGCTCTACTCTGCCTGCATCAATGTCTTCATGTTTGCATCCTCTTCAGCTTTATGATCTTCTCCTCTATCTCAGCATGCACACCTCGGCTTTCTCTTCTTCTCACGGATATCCATTTCTGTTGTTTTCTTCTTCTATGCTTCAACTACTACACCTCATGCTTCTACACGCATGCACTACTCACAACAGCATCGACACGATCCCTTCTCTGTTCTCCATTTTTATAGTCTCAGTGCACCTTGTGCCTTCTGCATGCGCTATTCCACTGCATATTGTTCCTACATTCATCATCACTCGCACTTCTCATGAGGTCCTTTGGCTTCACTTTCTATAACAATCTTCGACCCCCTTCCATCTGTCAGTCAACTCTATGATGAGTCTACACTCCACTGGAAGTGGCCTCGAGACTCTTCGTCTTCTCTGTCGATCACCCTAAAGACTCTTCGAATTCTCTGGCAGACGCCATCACTTCGTTTTGGCAGTTATAGCCAGTCAAGTATGGCTTCTTTGGTTGTTGGAGTCTTTGAACGGTTGAGATCTTGCTAGAAGGTGAAACCAAAGATCAACGGTTCCTTGTGAATGATCCTATGTGAAATGGCACCAGGAGCAGGATGCCTCTCCAAAAGACCATTGGCTGTGACCACAGGCCTAATCAAAAAGGTGCTTCGTAACTTTTGTTTCATGGATTTTGTCGTTAGTCTCCTTGACTCCTTCCTCTGGAATTCTTGATACCCAGAATGGAGACTAGCTATGCTAGCTCCTTCCATTCAAGTGACCATCGGCGATGACCGAGCGCTTATCCATAAAGGGCTTTTTCAATTCGTAATTTGGGAATCCTATGTTGAGGCATCTCGACTCTCCCATGTCACAATCCCCGAAGTGGAGCTTAGAAAATGATAGTTCCTTCCCCTCACATGACCATCAGCGGTGACCACAGCCTACACCAGAAGGCGTTTCGCATTTTGCATTTCAGGGATTCTCTGATGAGTCGTCTCGACTCTTCATGTCACGAACTCCAAAATAGAGCTTGGCTTCTCTAGCTCTTCTCTCCAGCTCTCCACGATGTGACCACGAGATATGACCACTGGCTAGCCATTTGAGCACTTTGCTCTTCAGATCAACGGTCCATGATCCGTGGTGATCAAATGGTTATCCTCCACCCCGGAACTTCAGCTTTCGAGACTTTGAGGGAGTGTTGATGCTAAAACTTCTGGAATGACGTCACTCAATGACATGACATGATCCGTGTGGCTGCCATGTGTCACTCGAAATTGTGATTTCCAGGTTCCTGAAATGTTGAATCATCTTGCACTTGTCGTTGTCTGATCATGCCACGTGTCATTTCTGACGTAGTCTTCCACCTGTCCTTTCTGACATGGTCTGCCACATTCACCTCTTGGATCTGATGGCCTAGATTCGTCCTTAATCCAACGACTAGGATTATTTCATGATTTCACATATCGCGAGTTCAAGAGGTTAGGGAACCCCATTCTTTTGACTTTCCAGTCAACGAAAGGATGATCTTTCACCACGTGTCATTCTTGGATCGACGGTCCAGATTTGTCCTCGATCCAACGGTTGAGATTATATCGCGATTTTGCATATCATGAGTTTGAGAGGTCAAGGTACCTCCTTCCTTTGACCTTTCAGTCAGCGAAATGCTAATATTTAGCCACGTGTCCTTCTTGGATCGACGGTCCAGATCATTTCGCGATCTCACATATCGCAAGTTTGAGGGGTTAGATCACCTCATTCCTTTGAATTTCCAGTCAACAAAATGTTGATCTGTGACTACGTGTCTTGCCTGAGATCTGTCCTCCATCTGTGCACTCCTCCTGTCTAGACTTACGATGTCTTCCGAGAATGTTTGCCATCGTTATTCTTTCCATCAATGATAAGCTCACTCCCAACTGTAAACCTGCCAACAACCCCCGAGCTGGGACTAAGCTCCACCGAGCAAGGGAATCCTAGGCTAGGAAAGGTCAACATGAAGATACACAGTTTATGAGGATGGATTCTCTCCCGGGAGCCACTTATGCCCACTACTCACAGACTCTCATTCCCCACATGCATGTCCCATCCCAGGAGTATACACCTTCATTATCACATCGTACAGTCCTTCGGCTACTAAACCTCCCTTGCCTTGGGCTTCAGTAACAGGCCGGACCAGAATTCTTCGAGTTCTCTGGAAGCTACAAGACCCCTTCCAGGAGTTCTCATTTCCTCTGCGCACTCTCTCACCTGGACAGATTCTCTCACAGACCTGAAAAATTGCTTCTTCAACCACAACCACCTCTCTCACATGGAGAGAGTGTTGCACACAGTCTTGACAACCCGCTTCTTCAACTCCATTCCAGCACAAGGAGGACAACGGCAAGTAATAGACGACGGCAACAAACCACACTCAGCCAAGGAACTGCATGACCACAACCGCCCACAGTTATAACACACACGTCATATACATTTATGGAATGTTCAAGCTTCACAGAAGACGCAGCTCATTCTATGGGTTTTCCACTTGTTTCAGGGTGTGTGACAAGGAATCAACGCAGAGGTTGATCATAGAGAAAACAAGATAGATGGTGAATCAAACCACGGGTTTTCCCACTGAGTTTAGGATGCATGACCAGGAAACAATGCAAAGGTCGATCACAGAGGTTTCGGGTTCCGACTCCTGAATGGAAGAATGGACAGAACGAACCACCTTCTCGTGAGGGTTTCCTTCATTGTGCGCAAGTATGCAAATGTAGACGCAGAGGCAAAACCGGTTCAGACGTCCCCCGATCCCAGTGAACTCAAGTAGAGGATGACAGAATGGGAAGTGAACCCAACAGCACTGGATTTCCCAGTTATAACTACATGCACCCAGGTTGACGTCTGTCTTCCTGCAGTCCCATGCACTCCACTTAGCATACATTTCTTTTCCAGGAACTTAGGACAACACTCAACATGTCCACCTTAGCCTTCAGAAATTAATATTAAAATATTATTCCTTTATAGGTAAGCCCCTAGGCCAAACACTTAGCCCCCTCCCTTGCCCAGCCTTGTGGAAGCTTAGTCCCCCATCACTCTTTCTTCATGGTCGGTCTACACGCAGCGATGTGTATATTTTTATTAGTGATTTTCATAATTACATATATAAAATAGGCTCCTGGCCTTAGCATCCTAAGATCTCTGGCCTAATCACCACATAAGCCTCCTAGCTTATTATAACTCGGCTCACTAGCCTATCAAATATGCTTACAATTCATAATTACAACTGGGGCTCTATCGGGGGATATTACAATCCTCTCCCCTTATTTTTGAACTGTCCTCAGTGCAATTTGTTTATACATATATAATTCAAAAAATCTTCAAAAGCTCCAAGCTTTAGCTATTGGAAGCCCATTATCCACCTGGTGCTTTACTTTCAAGTTCCAATTTTGGTATCCATACTACATCTGAAACTCAATTTCTCTATTCCATAGAGTTTCTTTAGGGAAGCATTCAGCTTATTGTTCCTTGTTACATGCTTCAATTAAACCTCGTTGAAAGCATCGAATGGTTGTAGATCCGCGATGTTCCATCCATTGATAAACTCTCAGCAGTGTTATGACTCCACAGACGTAAACACTCTACTCATACACCTATTCATTCGAAAGCCACATTAGAACATAGATGAAATATATATACATGCAATTCTAATAACATTATAACCTATATACGAATTACGAGATACATAGCATACAATGAATAAATAATTGATACTTATCTTTTGATTGAGAAGATTTCCATATCAACATGGTCTAGGCCAAGGCACCAAACCTCAACAGCACTCCAACCATCCAAACCCCAGCAACACTCCAACCAACGGTCTCTCATTCCCCAAATGTTTGTCCCACCCCAGGAGTGTACGCCTTCACTGTCACACAGTCCATCAACTGCTACACCTCCTTTTCCTTGGGCTTCAGCAACATGTTGGACCGGAAGTCTCAGAGCATCGTGGCTAGAGGAGTTCCAACTTCCCTCAGAGGTCTCCAATCAGCATCTTCCCGAGCTACTCTTTGTAGTCAACATTCTAAGTTTTTTCAACATCATCTCATCTGCATCATCCACATGCAATTATCATGAGAAAACATAAAAGAATTCATTTAGGAACTCCAACTTAGTTCAAAAGGGAATTCAAATTTTTCCCCCAAAACATGAAATTCTATTTCATAATTCATCTTGGTTGTTGCCATATTATGAATGCAGCCATCCTTGTGATTTTCCACAGGCACCAAACTACATACCATTTTCCTGCAAGACTTCATCTTGCATGCCAACAATTTGTCAATATTTCATGTACATCATAATTCAATTGAAATATGTACAAAATCTTATGCAGTGGTCTTAGAATTTCCTGCACTTAGCAATTCAATCACAACTACCCCACAATTACTAAACTAGAATGACTCATCATTATATGCATATGCATGTTCACAGTAATATCTGTAAGTTCGTTACTTCTTTTTCTGAATAAGAAAATTTCTTGTAGTCAATGCTCATGTGACTACTTGACTTGCAACTTTCCTGTTGCAATGTCTAACACCTCCCTGAAATGTCCTCAACTTCATGAGTTAACAACATTTCAACTGTTAGTAACAATTATTTCCATGCAATAATATATATGCATGTACTTACAAAACACATTCAACCATTGCATTTAGTATACAATTCTATCACTTACTATGCATGAGTGCAATTCTCAATCCATTCTTATTTAGTGCACCCTACATTGAATTACATAATGCTCTTTATCTCAGTCATGTATCTCACCATCCATAAGTTGGAATTTTGGCCAATGTGTTGACACATTCTCCACACACTTCCTATTCTCTTCCCAATTAATTGGATGCCTTCCTTTTCGACCCAAACACTACACCAAGAATATAATTATGTGGTGTTCATTAGTGTTAGAAAAAAGGTTGCAGCCCAAGTTTTATTTAAAAGTAGGAAGCTTTTAGTACCTGTGTCGCTCATAACCTTTCCATATCCATACCTTTCCATATCCAACCAGGTCCTGGTCTCATACATGACTAGATTACCGGCATTTATTCCTATAATCAGTTCTTATCTTGAATTCTTTGGTTATTACCCCATAACCAAATTAATGTGACATTCTACTATGTCAGTGTGTGCATTTAGAAGCTAAAAAGATTTGAATTAATACAGGCATCTAGCCTTTACCACATCCAGTGGTATGCATTCAATAATATAATCATGTGATTTTATAAAATAACTATGGCTGAGGAAATTCTTACCAAAATTTCCTTTCAGCAATTATGCAAAAAGAGTGATAAAAACTCATACCTGCATGACTACCATTAATAATTTTTTATACTACCTGAATATCTGATGGCAGTAGAAGATTTCATGCTTCTTTTATCAAACTTATAATTAGCACTTCAACTCTTTGTTGCTTCCTTCCTTATGCAACAACATCACCAACAACACTTGCAAACATGCAAGCATTTTTTCCTTTGGTTGACCCAATGAGCCATAACATACTTGCTGCCACAAAAATTGCAGCAACTTCTTTCTCCCTATAAAACTTTTTCTTGTTGATCCCAGAAGTATTCAATTCTTCCTGGATTCTTGAATCTTCTTGTGCTCCCACTGTGATCAGTGTGCATGATTATTCCTGCCCTGATCAATTTCGACATAGTGCCCCCACCTCAGTAGGGTTTGTTGACCTCCCGGTCAATGGATCTTCAACTCTCGGAGCTGGGGCAGCTCTTCGGGTCCCTACCAGAACCTCCACGAAACAAATCCATGGGCCTTGCGTGGAACCTCACCCGCGAGAACTAGCAGCAGGCGTAAGCTTCCTCTATGTGACCACCGGCTATGACCACGTGCCTATCCAAAAGGCATTTCTAGATTTCGCGTACCGGGTGTTTTGATATAAGTCACCCTCGACTCTCTCAATCCTCGAAATCTTAAATAAGAGTCTAGCACATGCTAACTCTTCTCTTAACTTCCACCGGCATGACCTCTTGCTATGACACGGGGCCCAGCTTCCGTGCACTACGGGACTTTACCCTTCGTGAACTTCAAGGATTAGCTCTCCTCCTTTCTCCCGAGGTCCAAAATCCTAAACCCCATTCACCTCAGATCAACGGTCCATAGCTTTCCGGATTCGACGGTCCAGATCAATTCCTCCTGAATCAACAATTCGCGTTTCGGGGTTTCGAAAAATAGTTCCCCTCTTTTCTTCTGATCTCTAGTTTTCTAAAATCCACGTGAGTCAGATCCAACGACTCACAGCTCCTCATAATCCAACGGTCTGGATCCTTTCTCGTGAATCGACACTTCGCAGTTCGCGAAATTAGAAAACAGTTATCTTCCCCTTTTCAACTTCCAACTTCACGAAATTCAAGTGCGTCAGATCAATGGCTCACACTCGCCGTGATTCAATGGTATAGATCTCTCCTCATGAATCGGATGTTCACATTTCGGGATTTTCGAGAGCAACTTCCTCCATTCTCCCAACTCCCGATTTTCAATTTCCCGATGAAAGGAATCAACAGTTCGATCTTCCTTGGGAATGACGATTCACTACATCTCTTGAGCTTTCGTGTGATGAATGACTCTCAGCGTTATCCTCCTCGCAGTTTATTTTGATCTAATGATGCACTGCTATCGGCGCTTCTCCCTCCAATGATTCCTACCGTCCGTTCGGGTTCTCAATGACTTCTTGCAAAATATCTTAGCGTCAATTCTTATGGACTTGACTTCCTCCCTAACTTGAAGGATTTCGAATATTTCGATGGCTTCGATGGTGTTTTCCCCCTGAGATTTTGATAATGAAATTTTAACTTCACCCTGGCGCACACTTGCGCTCTGCATGCAAACTTGCACTATTTCTCCCTGAGCTTTTAACTTACTCAGTCTCAAAGGGACTCGGCCCTTCTGCAACTTCCAAAAGACTTTATGGTGCCCTCCTAGCACACTCTACGTTCATCTTCTTGAGCCCTTCGAACTTAAAATAAGTTGCCTCTATACGCACTCCTTGCGCTTAATATGCACACTCTACATACAAAAGTTCTACGCTATCTCTTCTGAGCTTCGACTCGAAAAATACTCTCTCATGCGCACTCCTTGCACTCAGTATGCACTCCTTGCATATCTTACAAAAGAGAACACTTGAAACTTATTCAATTTCTTTGCAAACTCATTCACTCACCAAGAACATCATACGTTCACAAAACACATAATAACAGAAAACTATGAAACAATATCAACTCTGTACAATTGCATCAATTTTCTCTATTCTATTCATTTTAGAAAAAAAAACATGATTACAACTCTTGTCTTTCACAGACACATTACAATGAAAATTCATCTAAATACTAAGAAGTCTCTCTCTCACCTTCTTTCTTCTATCTAAAGACATCTCTAGCACTTTTTATGTTTTAATGTAACCATTACATCTAGATTCCTCTTTTCGAGACCTTCCCAATCACAGCTTCCTTGCTCAATTCTGAGCCTTGAACAGAAAGTTATGATCCTTTAAAACTTGTGCTTCTTCTCCGATGCACTTCTTGTGCAACGATCTCTTTTCTCTAAGATAATGGCTCTTAGATATTTGATGGACCCTATCACAAAGTTCCAGGTCTTCAGTATTCTTTTGGTGTGGGTTTGAACCAGACGAAACCCACTTGCTTCCTTCCTAACCCTTTTCCCTTCTTTAACACAATTTTTGGGCACTAGCCCCTATTCTCTCAGCCCCCGACCCACGCGACCATGGGTCGTGATCAAGTGCTAGATCAATAGGTTCTTACCTGGGACTTCAACTTCAGAAGTTTTCAGAGCACAACACAACAATCACTCGGAGTTCCAAGTTACCAAACTCGTGAAGTAGGGTGGATCAACGATCCACGTCTACCCAGCATCCAACAACTGACACTCGCTGTCAAACTTATGTCATCGAACCTTCGGGACTTCAGAGCTTCGGATGTTTTTGCATCAGCACATTTCGAACTATTAATCTCTAAACATTCCCAATCACCTTTTGTGACATCATTACGTTACATCACTTAACATTTTCCCAATTACGGGGGCATGTAACAGTGGTTTTGGATTAACCTACCTTTCATCCCGCAATTCTTCTGACGCTCGCACGTAACCCCTCGGTGAAACCATGGTTTGGATTGTGGGACCGCCTTGGAGAATTAGCTTCCGTGCAACTTGGGTCCCCGCAATGCCTTCTGGCTGTTGATCTTGATGTATCGTTATCAACGCCACTGTTGGTACTCCAACCTTTAACTACATTACGTAACCTCGGGCCCCACTAACCCTACTCATACAGGATGCCACAAAGAGGAATACTAGCGGTTGATACGTGGCCCATTCAGATGGGTGACACGCGTCACGTTCCAAACGACATTTCAAACTTCTACGAGTTCAAAACCCACTAACACGGGGCGCACAACCAATGTGTCCATGTCAAACCAAGTGACATCACCATGCCACGTCACTTCGGAGTTTCGGACTTCGAAAGTTCTTATGCTTGCTTGCTTCCAATCTTCTGAAATCCGAAATTGCAAACCTCTTTATCTTCCACTCTTTGTTTGATCTAACGGTAAGACTTCTCCCCGGATCTACAGTGTAGATCTCTCCTCTAGACTTCGAAGTTTCGGGCTTCGGGCTTTCTCTTAGTTTTCATCAACTTCACCGAAGTCGTGAAGTCCGAAGGGCTTCCAAGATAACACTTCTACACCTTATCCAGATCTGACAGTCGTAAAGGCTTTCCCTTCCTTCCGAATAGATCCTACGGTCCCAACACCACTAGTGTTGTGATATCTTTCCCTATGGCCAAATACCATGTAAGTTGTGGTTTTACGATACCGCTACTCCTCTTGGGCTTCATTTCTCAAACCCCTTTCTCCTTAGAGGGTTTCTTCAACACTTAGTCAACTTTTGGATCTGTGCACTCCTTGCAATAGATATTTGCGTCCATTTACGAGAAAACGCAATCTATTTCTCCCGAACTTTTTGAGTCAAAGACTCTGTCGACGCACTCCTTGCACCCAGAGACACTCTGAACCTCGAATTTTGTCCCTTTTGACAACAATTCACTCTGAAATCTTTGTCTCGTTAGCCACTAACATGGCCCATCCAGGATTAGTGTTGTAACCATGCTCTGATACCAATTTGTAATATCCCCAGCCATCAACAGGCCTGGGCAATGCTACTACTCAGTTCTGACTTAGCTGTGATACCAAACTGTAGCATCCTCAACCTTCCATAGAGACTGGGAAATGCCACTACTGCGGAATATTTGCATATAAATATAATGTGCATTAAATCAAATTAACACATTTTAACATAGAGTTACTGTTACCATTTAGATTTAAATAGAATTAACAACAATTCATACATGTAACGAAACGCATGATAACATTCTAGCATTATGCATAACATAAAATTAAGCAGATAAATTTACTTATCTTTCAACTGGAATAACACCACCAACTGCGTCCAGACCTTCCACGAACCTCACAGCCATAGATCGTGTTTCTCATCACTCTCAGCAGTAGGTCACCCTCGAGCTGGGACTAAGCTCCATCGAGCAAGGAAATCCTAGGCTAGGCAAGGTCAACAAGAAGACACACAGTTTATGAGGATCGATTCCCTCCTAGGAGCCACTTAAGCCCACTACTCACAGACTCTCATTCCCCACATGCTTGTCCCATCCCAGGAGTATACACCTTCATTGTCACACCGGACAGTCCTTCGGCTGCTAAACCTCCCTTGCCTTGGGCTTTAGCAATAGGCCGGACCGGAATTCTCCGAGCTCTGTGGCAGCTACAGGACCCCTTCCAGGAGTTCCCATTTCCTCCATGCACTCTCTCACCTGGAGAGAGTGGATCACAGGCCTGACAACCTGCTTCTTCAACCACAACCACCTCTTTCACCTGGAGAGAGTGTTGCACATAAGCCTGACAACCTGCTTCTTCAACTCTGTTCCAGCACAAGGAGGACAACCGCAAGGCTTAGCAAGGAACAAATGATGGCAGCAAGCCACACTCGGCCAAGGAATTGCATGGCCACAACAACCCATAGTTATAACACACACAGCATAGACATTTATGGAATGTTAATGTTTCACAGAAGACGCGGCTCAGTCCACGGGTTTGCCACTGGTTTAAGGGTGTGTGACAAGGAATCAGCGCAGAGGTCGATCATAGAGAAAACAGGATAGACGACAGATCAGGCCATGTGTTTTCCCACTGAGTTCAAGATGCGTGACCAGGAAACAATGCAGAGGTCGATCACAGAGGTTTCAGGTTCCGATTCCCTGATGGAAGAATGGACAGAACGAACCACCTTCCCGTGAGGGTTTCCTTCACTGTGTGTGGGTATGCAAATGCAGATGCAGAAGCAAAACCGGTTCAGACGTCCCCCAATCCCAGCGAACTCAATCAGAGGATGATAGAATGGGAAGCGAACCCAACAACACTATCTTTCCCAGCTATAACTGCATGTGCCCAGGTTGACACATGTCTTCCTGCAGTCGCATGCACTCCACTTAGCATGCGTTCATTTTCAAGAAACTTAGGACAACACTCAACATGTCCACCTTAGCCTTCGAGAATTAATATTAAAATATTATTCCTTTAGAGTCAAGCCCCTAAGCCCAAACACTTAGCCCCCTCCCTTGCCTAGCCTTGTGGAAGCTTAGTCCCCCATCACTCTTTCTTCGTGGTTGGTCTACATGCAGCGATGTGTATATTTTTATTAATGATTATGCATAATTACATATACAAAATAGGCTCCTGGCCTTAGCCTCCTAGGCTCTCTGGCCTAATCACCACATAAGCCTCTTAGCTTATTATAACTCAGCTCACCAGGCTATCAAATATGTTTACAATTCATAATTACAATTGGGACTCTACCGGGGGATATTACCCTAACCCACGCAACCATGGGTCGTGACCAAGTGCTAGATCAATAAGCACATACTCAGGCCTTTGGTCTTCGACTTCGGAAGATTTCCAAGCATAACACAATAGTCACTCAGAGTTCCGAGTTACCAAACTTGTGCAGTAGGGTGGATCAACGGTCCACGTCTACCCAACATCCAACAGCTGACACTCACTGTGGAACCTCAGGTGTCTAAGTTCCAGGACTTCAGAACTTCGAAAGATTTCACATTTGCACACCCCGAACCATTAATCTTTGAACACTCCCATGTCACCTTAGGTGGCGTTATTACGTTACATCACTTAACGTTTTCCCAATTGTGGGGGCATGAAATGGTGGTTTTGCAGTAACCCGCCTTTCATCCCACAATTCTTCTGACGCTGGCATGTAACCCCTCGGTGAAACTGCAGTTTGGATTGCACGACCGCCTTGGAGAATTAGATTTCGTGCAACTTGGGTCCCTGCAATGCCTCCTGGTCGTTGATCTTGATGTATCATGATCAACGCCACTATGGGTCCTCCGACCTTTAACTACATTACATAACCTCGGGCCCCACAAACCCTGCTCACACAGGATGCCACATGGCGGAATACTAGCGACTGATACGTGGCCCATTCAGATGGGTGACACTCGTCATGTTCCAAATTCCATTTCAATCTTCCACAGGTTCTAAACCTACTGACACGTGGCACACATACCATGTGTCAACGTCACCTCCAAGTGACGTCATCATGACTCACCACTTCAGCTCTTCGGGCTTCAGGAGTTTCAACTCCTCTATGCTCGCTTTTGCTCGGAGCGCTTTTCCTCGAAGTTCACAATCTACCAATGTGTGTCCTCCTTCACGATCAACGACTATGAGTGACTTCGGCACTTCGGGCTTTGGGAGTTTCAAACTCATAGCACTTGCCTCATCTCGAAGTACTTCCACCTGAAGTACACGACCTTCCATGAACCTCCAAGCCTTAGACCACGTTGCTCATCACAGTTGCCAGTGGGTCACCCCCAAGCTAGGACTAACCTCCACCCAAGGCAAGGGAATCCTAGACTAGGCTAAGGTTACAAGAAAACTGCACAAAGCAACCGGAAGGATTCTCTCCAGGAGCCTTCTTACGTCCATTATTCACGGACTCGCATTCCCCACATGCATGTTCCACCCGGGAGTATACACCTTCACAAGCACAGTCCATCAGTGCTTCACCTCCCTCTCTGGGTCTCGGCAACATGCTGGATCAGGAATTCTGAGAGCTCTGTAGTTGGTGCTGGACTCTCTGTGGTAGAAAACCATTTCCCAGAAAACTCTCTCACCTGAAGAGAGATGCTCACATTCCTAACAACCTTCCTATTCAACCACAGGCCTAACAACCTGGTTCTTCAACCAACTTTCAACTCAATTCCTGCAAGTTAAGGAAAACAGTAATAGAAACAGCATTCGGTTAACTCACGTGTGACAGCAGCAACGGGAAAATTGGGTGTGGACGTCCAAAAAAAACAACAGTCCACTAAGACACATCACGGTTCAAGTAACAAATAGGATAGCAACCCAAACGGTTAAGCACGAACTTAGATTTGCAATGTGGCTAAATTGGGTTCACATGACACATAGGAGACATGGCTTAGTCCACAGGTTTGCCACTGGATTTTAGGGTGCGTGACAAGGAATCAACGCAGAAGTCGAACGCAGACTCAAACAATTCAGAAGGAGGATAAGTCGGCTTCTCAGGAAAACATCACAGTTTCGGGTTTCATAGTTGCATGAGGCATGTAGAGGTCAAACGCATAGGAAACATGGTTCAAATAGAGGACGGAAGAATGGAGAACGAACCCCCATCATGACTCAATTCTTGGGTTAAATTGCATGTTCCTGGGCCGACACATGTCACCCATGACGCTGCATGCACTCCATCAAGTATGTGTTCCCTTTCCGAGGAACTTAGGATAAAAATATTTCACAACACTTTCGAATAATAATAAATTATTATTCAAGGACTTAAGCCCTCGAGCTTAGCCCCTCTTCCAACCTTTAAGCCCCCTCTCCCTTACCCATTATGTGGAATCTTAGTCCCCCATCACTCTTTCTTCGTGGTCGGTTGGCATGCAACAATGTTTATATATTATATTGATGATCTGCATAATTACATATACAAAATCAGGCTCCTGGCCTTAACACTTAGGCTCTCCGACCTAATAAACACATAATCCCACCAGCTTATCAATACTCGGCTCACCAGCCTACAAAACATGATTACAATTCATAATATAACTGGGGCACTATCAGGGGATATTACAACACTTGAGGGATAAAGTGGTCTTTAATAGAGTATGCAATGATTATTTTTTCCCTAACCATATCCTTCTTGTACTTTGCTTTGGTTGCATCTTCCTCAAGTTCCGATACATTTTCTTTTATGACTTTTGCAAGCTCGTTCTCTTCAAGAATGAGTTCAATCATGTATTTCCAGGCACGAAAGTTTTCCACACTTTCTAACTTGTCAGCAAGATTGGTGCTTGCAGACATATTGACTTGGACCTAGGAAAATGACTAGAAATCGAAAGTGCTCATAAAGTGAATCTGAACTTACCAGGAGATGTGTTGGGCTAAGGCGAGTAGGTTAAAGTTGTGTGATTCCAAAAGATCCAAATTTTACCCCTTGAAACTGGACCTACACAAATCTAGACGGGAACTTCTGGTACTCGTTCTGGTTTCCTAGTTTTTTGGTACCAGTCAAAACTAGGGTTTGGCTTTTCAGAGGCTCTGGCCACTGAAAATTTGCGCTCAAGCTGCCAAATGATGCGCTAGGGTAGGGTGCACTTTTCTAGATGATTTTTAGGCAGAAATTCCTTTCCAATAAAATCCCTAATTTTCTTGTACGACAACAATGACGTTTTTGGTTACCTAGTGAATGGTGCTCTATTCAATCAAGCTCTGAAACCATGTTAAATTTAGAGTTGATATTAAGTTCTTTTCAATTCACTAGAGCATAACAACATAAGTAGGATCACTGGAAGAAACACAATCACAATGTACACAACATTTTATCCCGTGAGACCCTCATGGGGGAGAAAACCAAACAAAACCTTCCTCAATAATAGATTGCCAATACAATGCCAAGACTAAAGACCAAAACCACCAAGAAAAAACTAGGACTGAGCATGTGCCTCTCTCTCCTTCTTTTTGCAACTGCAACTACCTTCAAAAAATGTTCAATATAAGTGAGTGTGAGTGAGTGAACAAATGAGGTTCCCTCCTCACTTATAAATACTAATTGAGGAGGCGCTAGGGTTATGTATCTTCATCAAGTAGGGTCGACTTCTCCCAATAGTGGTTAAAACCACTTTATTAAACTCTAGGGGCCAACTTCTCAAATACCACCATATAAATATGGTTTGACCAATCCACACAAGGGGATTTGGTCATACATAAGTCCTCACATGATCAATCTACAAAAGGGGATTTGATCTACAAGGTAATAACTCAATTATAATTAGAATATTCTTCGAAGTTACAATATTTCAACATGAATAACAGCCAATAAGAAAAAATACCGACAAAGGCAATGAAACCACCAATAAGGCTAATGGCATCCAAGACATTGCATGAATCCTAATGTGTGAATAGATTTATTGTCGTCGAACACAAGGGAAACCCACCAATCAGCGACCAATGAGCAGATGTCAACTGTTGGGTTCAAGGTTACCTACCCATAATAAAAGTAGGACCAGGGTGCATGATAGGACTACAACTTCATGTGACTTTGAGATACATTGAGGGTATGGACGACATGAAAAGTCAAGAATTCTGAGAAATGGCCAACACATTCTTATAGACATCCTTTGAACAAGAGCATGAGACATATGGATAATTCAGGCAGCATAGACTTGATGATAAAACTTCATGATGCAGAAGTCATCAACGAACTCTCCATAGTGACTGGAAGAATAACTAGTGGGAGGAGTAACCTCTAAGTAGCGAGCTCAGCTTCCTAAGGTCATGCTAAACCGAAAATTTGGATGACAGTGGACTCAAAATTTTGTGCTTTGTTCAAAGGTGACACGACTGTTGTCGATATGAGATAATATTCTTTTCCAACCCGTCTTTTTTTTGTTTTTTCATAGGCAAAGAAATGTTATGATAGAGGAGATGAAACAAGTGTCGTGAGTAAGCAACTAGCTCCAAATAGTGGAACATACCTATGTTGAATGCAAGGAAGTGCATGCGGGGCATGGACACTCGGGGGGATGTTTCCTCTTAGGGTACAGGGTGTCAAGTTGCAAAGGATATAAAAAAGGCTCTGCTTGGCTAGTGATGCAAATTGATGAGGTAAGAGGCTTATAACAAGAAATCAAGAACCGACAATAGGCTCAATACTGCAAGCAAGATGATGGAATGTGATTACAACTTAACTCCAAAGAATTTCTTTTTTCATAGATTTAGTCCCCTAGGCCCAAAAAGGTATAAAATAATACTTAGGAGAACTCTTCTAGCCAATGTTGACTAGAGTATTCATTTTTTCGTAAGTAGTCTACTTGGTCTGAAAAAGGGTTAAACTTACACAAAATAAACGTCCTTTCAAAACCATTTAACAAGTGTGAAAGAGGCAAGTTCACTTGGAAATATTTTCATTTTTTAGAGAGTCGAAAAAGAGCTTAACTAAGAATTGGTGGGAGTCCCATAGGTAAAGATCAGAATGCTTGTGAGTAGGAATATGGTGTTCGAACGCAAAGTCATATTGAAACTATAAGGAACTACTGGTCGTATGGAATAACTTCTGCATGGACACCAAATAGCACAAAGGTTCTAACTAGGGCACCCATGTTTGCTAAGCCTCTACCACTTAATAACGATACTTCTAGTAGCAGTAGGAAGGTTGTGTGTCGCTAACAAAGGGGTTTTTACCTAGGGTGTCTGGATCGTGGTCATAGGATGATGCAAGAGTGCAAAATGGAGTGACAACCTATCCTATATTCCAGTGAAAGAGTATACATGTCGAAGGCATGAACGGGCGGTAAGATGCTGGAAATCACAAAAAATCTTGGACAAAACGACCAAAAACCAATTCTTTCAACTGCATTATTAGTCCACAAGGTAAAAAATTAGCACAAACTATATGAAGTGGGTAAAAAAAATTCTATTAATAGTAAAAATTGATCATTTTACCACACCATTTGAGTTTTTTCACCCACATAGTGCATTTTAGGCCATTTTCCCATGATATTCAAGTGTCTATTGCGAGAGCTGTGATCAGCAAAATAAGCAACCGTCTGGACCAAGTAAGTGCTCATCCCCTCTAATTCAATTTCAATGGTTTGAATTTCAATTTTAGGCCCCATTTTTTTAGTATTAGAGGGCGTAAAATGTAAATTAGGGCGTACGTAGGTGATAGTTCATCAGGTCACGTATACGCCCCAATGTATGTGGGAAAATCACATCCTTCCCGTATATATGCAACCCTATACATGATTGTTACCATGTTAACCCACGTACAAGTCCGTGAACACTTTTTTGAAAGGATTTAACTCAAAAAATGGATTTTCCTTTGCAGGATGGTGATTGAATGGAGGGAGAGGGAGCATGAAGAGATAGATGCAGCAGTGGAAAGGGATGTAGGGGGCCAACAAAGTTTAAAATATGTGGCCTTTACAAATTTTTGGCTCTCGAACGGATGATGGCTCAAGTGAGGTTACTCTCTAGTTGCTAGTAAACTACAGGGATCCAGAGACAAAGGCCTTCAACCTCGATGGGCAACCACTGAGGATTGAAGTGGACAACATATATTTTATCACAAGATTGTATCACCAAGGTGAGGTAGTGAATCTCAAGGCCCGAGGGGCTAGGGGTGGTATGACTATAGAGGAATACATTTTCACCCACTATGTTGCAGGCACAGATAAAGTAGGGAGCCAACTCCCAATCAGGTCGATCGAGAACATGAGCTTAAAGATCATTGTACTTGTACTTACATAGATTTTGGGGTCAGCCTTGTTGCACCAGGCATCAAGGCCACTCATGTTCTATGCAGTGGAGTGTTTACGACCCACTATTTATGACCGGTGTATCTCACTGCTCGCTAACATGAAGATCCAACTGACGGATTGCAAACAAGGGAAAAAGAGAAATTTCAGATTTGCATCCATTGTTTGTAGTTTTTTCTTTGAGCGGGTTCCAGGCTTGAGCCCTAGAGTAGAGATTACTCCACATGGACAGCATGATCCATCCATGTCATGGTGGACAGATGTGATGAGGTGGCTAGGAGGTGGTAGGGTGCCAACCCCCTACAACGATGAGTTCTTTTTCTGGTGGCCTCAATAGGTCATAGCCATTGACAACTACTCTTACATCAGGATTGACTACAGAGGGGATCTGAATATGCCTTTGCCACCAGGTTCCGCCTACGGTGATATTGGTAAGAAATGTTTTTATATATTTCATTTTTTTGTGTTTTTAAAAAAGAATAAAAACACAAATATTTTTATATGGTATTAAGTATTAACAATTACTTTTCCATGCAGATGTAGGTCTGTGACGGACAGAGGGATTCCCACGACATTGGCGGAGGAGCCAGGGAGATGAGGACGTGGGAGGAGATGCAGAGAGAGTGTTGTAGAATGTGCATGGGAACCTGGCTCGATTGATGCACATGATTCCTATGGTTAAAGTGGAGGATCTACCAGAGGCTATGCAGCGACAAGTGGTGGGTGTACCTCGTGTGTGGGGACGACTCTTCTGATGTCTCGCAAACATCGTAGTGTGCAATCATGATATGCATCCGGCGCCACATGCATAGATTCCATGGTCATATTATATATCGATCATATATGTGTTTTGAGGGTGTGATCCCCATTTTGTACTATGACACCATATTTTTTGAAAAGATGAAATATGAAAAAATTGGTCTTCGGCCACTTATATATGTTACAATGTGTACATGCATAAATGTGTTTTATTTGTTTAGTTGTGTGACAAATTCCAATCTAAAATATAATTAGCATATGCATTGGATACATGATTAGAACTTCTAGGTATGAGATTATAAGTAAGAAAATCAAAGTATCGTTCCAAAATTCGTACTTGTAGGAATAATCGGAGTAGAGTAGGGTCTCACACACGGTAACTGTCGTTTAACTAACATATGACTAACTAGGAGTCCAGGAGAACCTCTAAATACCAAATACCATGTGAAATGGGGTCGCGTAATAGTTTTATAACAATGTTATACTCAGCTATAATATTCGTCGATGGCTCTAGACGAACGTCGCCTGAAGACACCAGTTGGCCCTCGAGTGAGTAAATGACCCAAGCAGCGGAAGCCATGTTCCGCGTATGACAACTGGAATTTTCCATGAATCCTAGGTAAACTAAATATTATGTTGACATCTGCCAACCAAGGGACAACTTGATAAGCAAGTCGATGACACAAAGGAAAAGATGTATATACATTATCATACATCAGTATACAAAAGGTCATGCCCAAGCTTTGAGTGCTTAACTGTAATACCTTTTAAGGTAGAGCCCATTTATGGGCTCATCCAGCATATTCCCTTCATAATCTTCCAATTCATAGGCTCCTTTCTCTAATACATGTTGCACGATATAAGGATTGTGCCACATGGGGTTGAACTTGCCTGCCCCCAACGGTTCTTTGGCTATGTCATACAGAAGAACCAAGTCACCCTTAGTGTACTGTCGAGGACAGACAGACCTATCATATTAAACCTTAACATGTTGTTTATTTGATTTGATAGTTGTAGAGGCATCTCAACGATGCTCATCGAGACGCTTTAGGTGCACAAGGTGTTCTTCAAGATCGGATGTGTTAGGCAAGAGCTCAATTGCCAACTTGAGGGAATGGATTTCACATTCAATCAGAAGAATTGACTCCACGCCATGTACTAACTGAAAAGGATAAAAATCAGTGGAAATCTTTATCGAGGTTCGATATGCCTAGCGGGCATGTTAAAACATCAGATGCCAGTCAGAATTACTATGGATGACAGTTTTTTGCAAGATGGTCTTGAGAGATTTATTCACTGCCTCTATTTGTCCATTTTCTTGGGGATAATAAGGGGAAGAATGCCCGTGCTTAAACCCTAGTTTTGATGCTAACTCTTTCATCACTTTATTCTGAAAGTGACTTCCATAATCAGTGAAAATCACTTTAGGGATTCTGAACCGGGCTATACTTTGGTTGAATACGAAGAATGTTGCAGTCTTACCATCAAATTTAACGATAGGCATAGCCTTTGGCTATTTAGTGAAGTATTCCATGGCCACAATGAGATGTTCATGCCCCCCAACCGAAGTTGGGTTACAGTACATAAAATATACCCCCATTTCGTGAAGGGACCAATGGTGATGACTGGGTGAAGAGGGGCTAGGTGCGAGCACATTTTCTAAGTGAACACCTGGCAAGGGTGACACTTCTTGACCGCTTCAACACAATCTTTAAAAATTGATGGACAAAAACAATCGGATCGCAATATTTTTTGGGTCGTCGCAAGCCCGAATAAATGACCACCACAAGCCCCACTATGACACTCATTGAGAACAGACTCATCTTCCTCGTGAGTCATGTTAGCGCTCTGTAATTTGCCCAAGGCTGCAATGGCAGTCACAGAGGCAACATCAAAACCACTTCGAGTCTTGGATATAGCCCTCCAAGACTCAGAGAGGGATCTCTCTGTCTAATATAGCTTTGTTTGAAGACGTATTAGGCTAGTTATGAAGAACATGGGTTGGGGTTTTTAAATGGTTGATTTGGAACATCAAGGAGGGCCATTGGGTAAATGGGGTCTGCACTTTAAACNATGGCAGTCACAGAGGCAACATCAAAACCACTTCGAGTCTTGGATATAGCCCTCCAAGACTCAGAGAGGGATCTCTCTGTCTAATATAGCTTTGTTTGAAGACGTATTAGGCTAGTTATGAAGAACATGGGTTGGGGTTTTTAGATGGTTGATTTGGAACATCAAGGAGGGCCATTGGGTAAATGGGGTCTGCACTTTAAACAAGGTGATTCACTCTCAGATCTGGACAAATTTCTTTCATAGGGAAAGGTAGCGGAAATATTGGATCGAATTGAGTTTTAATGGTATTGATTTGAGGAAGAAATAGGGGAGATAAAATCCAGGCACAGGAGCAGCTAAGAATTCCTGAACTAAGCTTTAGCAGAAAACATAAAGATCATCAAAAGCTCAAAGGCAGAGTATCTGCTGATAAATTTTGCTTCTATTACTTTCCTTCTGATAATAAGAACTGAAAACAAGCATAATGATCACAAGAAAAACATTAAACAGAGAAAAACACCACCAATATCACCACACAGGAATCTTGTAAAAGAAAACATGTTCATTGTTGATTGCTCATCTCAAAAATCAGAGAAGAAAAAGGTCTTCTGGTCATACATAACCCACAGTACAATCCAGGAACCTCACAGGTCGAACCATTTTACATTAAAATGATCTGGATAAATAGGATAGACCATCCCAATTAGTTTCGGAAGTCGGTTTAACCGCCTCGGCCAAAAATAGCCACCACTCCCACAAAATTTGGAGTTTTCTGCCATGAAAAACGGACCGGTTTTCTGTGAAATAGGGGTCCGAACAGACGCATTTTTCTCTTGAACTATGACACTTGGGAGAAAAATGAAGGAGGTTATTATAGATGGGCATGTTCTGGACAAAAAACTCCTTCGGTTTCGCCAAATAGGTCCCCATCTGGTCGTAACAGCTCCTACAAGATCGGGACTGAAATGAAAAATTGAAAATCTGGAAAAATAGGCCTCGAAGATGTCTTCGATTCTTCCTGTTCGTAACTCTGCTACAACAACTGAGAGACATTTTTGTTCTTCAGCCCGTGCTGAGAAACAACCTCTCTCGGATTTTCAAAATCCGTCTTCGTTTGCCCAGAAACTGCCTCGGACGAACACATAGTAAAACCGGCCAAAAATGGTAAAAATATGCAAAAATGGTTTTTTTTACGGGAGGGCGGTATTCCAGACCCCC
>SNQJ01S0036222.1:109600-121702 GCA_010110895.2 Picea sitchensis
TGGGTTAACCAATTCCCCAGCCACATTTTAGTCTTGCATGAACCATGTGTTCAACAAACAACTGAGGAAACACTTGTTGGTATTCTTTGATGACTTGCTCATTTACAGCAAGACCTGGGAGGAACACCTTCGACATGTGGACCAAATCCCATGGTCCCAATAACTAAGGGGTGTGACTCCTCACACCCACTCTCTTACAGGTATTCAATGATTGGGTTCTTCCACACTCAAGGGAAAATTAGAAGGTTCACTCAAAACATTAAGAACGTGAAATGGATTTCGGGAATTAAACTCATAAATAAAAACCCCCTTCCTAGACCCCTCCTCTCTTGTGGATTACTCATCCTCCCATCTTTGTCCATGCTCCCCAACATCTGGCATCAGAATTTTATTTAATAAAATTTATAAATACAATTCACATATTACATTGCTTGGGCCTTAGCCATTCAATATATCTACATTAAGCATTAATTCAACTGGGGATTATAGTGGGGATGTTACATTTCAAGTACCCCACCTATGACAAGGAGATGTTCTCCGTTCTGCAAGCCTACTGCCAACATAAGCATTACATTAAAGGAGACGATCATCCATATTAATCATAAGCCTCTGTAATTCATTTAGATGTGAGGAAAGTTACAAAATGACTACCATCATAAGTGGTCCACAAACTTGCAAAAATTCCACCCAAACATTGAGTACAATAACGACAACACAAATTGAGTTGTGGACTTCCTCAATTGACATTTAGTTGTGGTGCTCACCATAGTGCTCAACTCTCTTGGACACGAGACCTTCGAGTGGCCCCAATTCATGACAATGACCTAACGTTGTTGCTATCTATCGAACATTGGGTGTGGGTAATGTTACAACAAATTTTACCTCACCCCATGCAACTTGCTTGGATGGCCTTTCCATTTCCATATGCAGACCTGAAGTCCCCTTTTGTACATTCCAGAGAAAAAAAATCACATTTTTTCACATACACGCGCCCTATCAGTTAGAAAAAAAGTATATACGTAGGTTGCTCCACTACAATGCGCGTACATAGGGTTTGGTGCTCAAAATTAAAAATTATGTTGGGTTTCCATGCCATGTCAAGAGATTCATGATCCTTGACCTTCCATATATTGGAAATGCTCCGACTCGACCCTTCAGTTCCATTTAAAGGCTATAAATTGAGCCATATCTAAGTGTTGAGCCTCATTTTTGTCACCTCCAATTGCCTTATCTTGTCCCATATCCTAACCAATTTTACCTCATACATATGCACTCTCTACCTATTTTCCTCAATAGACATGCCATTTAACAATTGTTTTGTACATGAGGTAATATTAATTTAGTCATGATTTATGTGGTTTATTAATGGTTAGAATTGAATAATTAATGATTATTATGTGCCTAATCACTTTGACTATTAATTAAGCAACTTCATCCGATACTACCATTGGTTCGGTACTGCAGCAACTGCTTCATCTGGTACTACCACTGGTCTGGTACTGCAACAACCGCTTGATCTGGTACTCTGCCTGATCCGGTACCGATACTCCTCCTGATCCGATAGTCTACAATGATTTGGTATCAATACTCCGCTTGATCTGGTACCAACTTTGTGCCTCTTTCGGTACCAGCTCTGCGCCTATTTTGGTACTACTGTTGTGCTAATCCGGTACCCAGATTTATGACTGTGCTAGTCCGATACTAAACCCCTATCTATAGGATTAACATTTGAACGAGTATGCTGGTGGTGATTTCAAGAAATTAGTTGGATAGAAGTATCCTTGGATCATTTGGAGATCACGATAGACTTCATCACTCATGCACTTCATTTCATGAGGATGAAGTCCATCCCTTGAGATACGATATGAATCACCAATTCTAATATTTTGAAAACATTTGATAATTATCCTCAGACCTTGGTTATAACGACTCACCTTCTTTAAAAAGGGATGTTGTGTAGATGATAGAAGTAAGTAGCAAGTAGAGAATGATATATACTGTTATGATGGGAAATGAAATGTTGAACTTCTGATTCACTCAATCAATTGAAGGAATGCAAATGTTATTTTGTGCAATTCATGAGTATGAGTAAAGTGTTTTAGTCTGTAATTTCTTTAGAGGTACCTTGTTGGTTCGGCAAGGGCCCACCACCCCAACCAAGGTAAGCCTCCCTGTACATGTCTTTGTGTGTTGTGAGTTAATTGTGTAAGTGTGAAAACTTAATAGTTGAGTGTTGCAAATGATTTTAAATACATAAACTTTTTGAAGTACAATACATATTTATTTGATTTTGAATCAGTTTTAGTGAATGGTTATACATTGAGCAGAGTAGATAATTCCATTTTCATTTGATATTTAGTTAACAAGAGTTGGATATATGTGTGGGATTGTTAAATAAGCAATTGTTATTGTTTTGAATTTATGATTGTGATGTTCTTAGTTGATACAGGAACCATAAGACTTCATCTCTCATCTTTATGCTCCATGTAATGAAGTCTCTCAATCATATTGACTGTTTCCTTTATTAAAGAAGGTTTGATTGGAATTGATAGGGTTATAATTGGTTTCTTTCTAAGAGTAAATAAAGTGAATTGTTAATTTCTATTTCAATTGCTATAGGAAGCAAGGTCTCAGTTCATCTCTTCATTTCATGAGCTTATAATGAACAGACTTGTTACTTGAGCAAGAACCTTTTCAACTGAGTGTTTGTTTGAGAGTTTTACTATGCGCTTTATCTTTCTAGTTTGAAGTTGTGTGAAGTGTTCAGATATTCCAAAAAGAGAGTGTTATGTTATTGATTGTTTCTTCTTTATGCTATACTCATCAAACATAGATAAACCACCTGTTGCCATCACATATAGTGTAACAACTCTATTGATTACGAATCTCGGTTGATAATTTATGTTTGGTAATATATTATGCATATAATTGCACCAACACCAAGTCTTGGAGGAGATTCAACAATTCAACTTTGAGAGCAAAGACACTCTGGAGAAATTTCACTTCATATTTACTCTTCATCCATTTGTCCTTGAAAGTCTGAACCCCTTGTTCAACCCCCAGGCTCTTCTTTCTTTGTGATGGAGAATTTCATTGTCTCCCTTATATGAGTTTACCTTTGATGGAGGATTGAAGTGGTGGAGGCCCAGTTGGAGGCACTTAATTTCTTGGTTCCGATATGTGTCGTTACAGAAGTTTGTCACCTATATACTTCTGCTGGTCATTTTAATAGAAATACTCTTTTCTCATCCAATTGATATCTTGCAAATATTTGAATTATTATTCCATGGGCATATTTGTCATGTATGTTAATGGATTATGCTAAGACTATATATTGTCACCATATGATTGCGTATCTTGGTTGTTGAGGACAAGTTGCAGGTATAAATCTTTGAGTTGCGTGCTCAACGGTGGTCTTCATCAAACATTCACACGAGGTAGGCTCTTGGCCTTGTCTTGTTAGCATTTCATTTATATAGCATATTTGGGATTAGAGTTGATTTATGCGTGTCATTCCGTTTTTTGCGGTTTACTCCATGCCATAGAGAGATTTTCCTCGTAACATAATTGACGATCGTACTAGGGAATTGATCTTCTTTTTTGGGGTTTGGAGTGTTTTTTCCTTGATTTTCTCTATGTTAGCCCAAGTTTCCTTGTCGCTTGATTACTTGACAACCTATTTTTACTTTGCATCTAATTTTCTTGGCTTAACCCTTGCCCTGGCAATGTTTTACTATATATATGTGGTTTTTCCCTTGATAGACGCGTACATACATGAGCTGTCCTCCTATAGGGTGTGTACATATGCGACTTTTGCTCAAACAGTCGTGTACATAAGCTCTTTAGTCTTGATGGCTAAGTTTGGTGTTTGCTGGGTGAGTTTAGCTGGTTGCTGAGTCTTCTTGGGTCTTTGTCCTTACTGTTAAGTGCTTACAGAGTGATAAGAAACCTTCTTATTGTTGAATTTTCAGGTGGTATTCTTTCTTATCATATTTTTGATTGGTTGTCCTTGCATATTGGTCTGAGTGTTTGATTCTTGGTATCTTTCTTGGCTTGTCTCTTTTTGCTTGCGGTAGGGTCTATATGTGAAGCTATTATTCAGTCCTTGCATTTTCTTTTCTTTATATCAAAAATACAAAAACATTTGCTCATTTTGCATTATGACATTTGCTCTTTTTATTACTTTGCATTGATTTTTACACATGTGGAGAGATTGCAGTTCATTGAAATTGTAGAGATTGCATTGAAAAGTGGCATTTAGAAGCATACCATCTCTTTAGAATTCAAGATTAGTACTTAGCAATGTTTTATATTCACTTCTTTTATATGTTGAGTCATAATACCATCAGTTTCATGACCACACCTCTTGAATAAGTAGAAGCCATTAAAAGTAACATTGATTAATTAAAATTGATTAGAAATGATTTTATTTTTTAGGGTACACAAATAAGTATAGGACATAGGGCCTTGGAATAGGATTTTGTGAGTAAACTTCTCGAGGGATGTTAAACTAAACATGTGTGTTTGACCGGGGAGTGGTGAAACTCGCTGTGTAATTAGTGACATTTGGAGGCTCCGCTCACACCGTAGTTAAGCACGAGGTCATGCAAAGTTGGTTGTAGAGATAACCCTCTAATACCTTCTTAGCGTCAAAGATATTTCTGGGGTTCTATTCATGTTTGGGGGTCTTGCTAGTACCTTTACCTCCGTGAGAGGCAGTGCTTTCAAGATTTCGGGCTTTGTTACCCTGCCCATACGGTGGACCAGACTTATGACTATTCGCATGCGCATTGGTTATATTGTGGTGACTATGGTTGCTTGGCATAGGTAGCCACATAGGTTACTTGCAGGGGTTATTCTGCAGGTACCTCGAGTCAGATAAGGGTTGGACAACACACGACCTTTTTGGAGGATTACCTCTCCAGGGGTATCTGACCGACTGCACTGTTAAGCCCACAAGGGCCCTTATAACTAATTATGATACCTCAAATATTTTGAAGGGAGTCTCATGCCCCTCTTGGGCGAGACATACCTACTATAGTGAGGGAGTCCCCTTTTCAGCTACTATATCCTGTTTGTGTGCATTGGCCTTTTTGCTTTATTTTGGTGTGCTCTTTGATTGTTAGTTGGCCCTAGGATTTGGTTTTATATCTTGAGTCTTGAGTCATCGTGGAGCAATATAAGCTTCCTTGCAGGTCTCGCCATTTGTTGAAGTTACCACCGCATCTTGAATCTTTACCGAAGTTTCCTTCAAAAAGGCATAAAGTTAATAAACATAGTACATATATCTCCACCTCCCAGACTTGTGATTATTCAATTATGAGTACTGAGTCAAACCCAAATGTCACAAGAAGTTCCTCGACTCCTATATCTTCTGTGATTAATGGGATCCCTTCGACTCCTTCAACCTCGATAGTTAGGGTGCTGGAGATCCCCGCCCCTACTGCTACCCAACCTCTGGGTTCTACTCGACCCATAGGAACAAACCCCTTCAGGTCTCTTTTTGATACGTCGGGTTACAATTCTTAGTCAATACCTTCGATCTCTAATCCATTTTATTTTGGTATGCCCAACATGACGTCGCAACTCTCATCCTCTATTCCAGTGACTAATGTGAATCCTAGTTTTAGACTTGGGGGCATGGCTCCTCCGTATGCTCCTCTCTCGTTTGGCGGAGGCCATATTCCCCAAATGAATCCTATAATTGGAGTTTGGCATCCTTTTTCTTCAGGCCTAATCCTAGTCTCAATGCTCCCGAATGGAGTGCTCAACCGGGCGGACAAGTCACTTTCTATATTTTGTCCTTTATCCCCTTTTCCTCCATGCCGATTTTGACAAACACATTTATTATGGAGAATCCCCCTCTGTCCTTTGGAGTTCCATCTAGAGGGAGTCAATTTCACACTATGGGCAATCCCCATCCCAAAGCTCCTCCGACCGGGGGCAACGTATATAACCCTCATTATACCACTTTCTTTGGGAATGGTATCCATACAACCTTTTATGAATCAGTTTGGAGGAGGATATTATCCTACGAGACAAGGCCATGACATATACCAGAACCCTGGATGGCATGCAATCCCTTAGTCCCAATCTTTCCCGAGAGCATGGACTCAGATGTCGCAACCCCGAATCCCTTTTCTGGCCATGCTTAATCTGCCAGATTTGTCAAAATCAATGAATGACCATGTGTGTCACGATCTGTCATGGCCCCCCATCCCCACCAAGCTTTCTTCGGACATTCTAAAATTTGAAGGTAAGATTGGCGAGGATCCAGGTGATAATATTACTACTTTTCATCTTTGGTGCTCATCTAATTCCCTTAATGACGATTCTATTCGTTTGAGGCTATTTCAACGCACCCTCACGGGGGTCGTTGCGAAGTGGTACATTGAGCTACTGGGGGGAACATACAAAAACTTTAATCAGATGGTTTTGGTCTTTCTCAACCACTTCCAGTTGTCGGTTCGTTATGATGTTGACATAGAAATTTTGTCGGCCCTCCACCAAGATAAAGCCACACATATCTCAAAGCATATCCAAGAGTGGCGTAGATGGAAGAGGTTGATCAAAGCATATATTCCTCTAGAGTTTCTATTGGAATGGTTCCTTAAGTCCTTATTGCCTTATATTTCGAAGGATGTCTCGACATCTGGAGTAACATATGAGGAAGAAGCTATTTTCAAATCCCAATAATTGGACTTCATATATGCTCAATCTGGGATGTTGTATGAAATTCTTCCCCACGCACTGCGACCGAACTATGACCCTAGACAAAATCCTGGGCCTCATGTCGATGGCATCATAGGCTCCACAAATGTTAAGTCTACAGATTTGGTGACGAACCAGTTGAAATATTTGTCTCTAAGCCAGCCTGTAGCAGGACAAGCTTCAACTTCATCCTCCACTCCCAATCAATTGACAAATGTGCATTATGTACAATTGTCGGCCAACCCAAATGGTAACCAACAACCATGAGGGAATAGAAGGAAAGGACGAGGTAATAATTATAACCGTGGGAAAAATTATAACAAAGCCAAGGACGACACTAATAATGATAGATCAAATAATAATGCTGGTGAGGGCAAGAAAGAAAAATAGAAGGTGAAGTTTCCTTGTAAACTTTGTAAAGATGATCACCTTACCCACCTATGCCCCAAAATCGAGGAAGCCTCGAGACTCTTATCATAGCCACCCGTTGTGCTGAAAAATCTGTTTCCACATAATCAACACATAGCCTCGGGGGCCTCCAACATCGAAAATGCGTCGATCGGGAGTCAAAACCACTCGGCACATGAAGGTGGCCATCTATGTGTCAATATGGTCAAGTCTAAGATTGATGTAGCCACTCGATCTAGTGATTATGGTTCTTCATAGACTATTGTACGTCCAAAGTCTCCTCCTCCTCTAGAAACACCCTTGTAGATCGAAAAGCAGGAACCTCCGCCTCATATTTTGAAAGGAGTACTAAAATTCTTTGCCCACGATCCTAATGTCAGAGTTGCCAAGAAGTATTTGATTGTCGAAGATCTGGGTCAAACCCCTTGTGCAATGTCGGCTTTGGAGGTGCTTTAGACGTGTCCTTCACAAAGGAGTGTCTTGTTATCTGCTTTAGGATCTGTAGACCCGTGTGGCTCGAAGGTTATTAAGTTTGACGTCACAGATATTAGGCCTCACTTACCTTACCACGTGGCCTTTCAAATCCATGTGGAATACATGAAAATTATCATCAAGCACACTATAATTGATGAAGGTGATGCGACATGCGTGATGTCCCTAACACGTTGGAAAGCCATTAGCTCTCTGACTCTATCCCAATCTATGACTACGTTGATCACTTTTTATGGGCACTCGTTCCAACCCCACATAATTATTCCCACTTTTACAGTCCAGTTAGTTGGAAAGACAATGGAGGTTGATGTCGAAGTGTTTGATGCACCTCTCGACAATAATTTACTACTATGGTGTAATTGGACTTATGCCATGACACCAGTCATGTCGTCCGTTTTCCGCCCTTTATATTTTCCTCACGAAGGGAAAATAGTGACGATTGATCAATTGTCCTTTGCGCACGCTAGTCCTAATGCATCAATTGGACCTTTAGTCCCTGTGATCGAAAATTCTCAGCAGACAACTGAGGATGTTGTTGTCGGAATGTATTCCTCTCTCATGGGTAGCTTTGGTTTCATGGCACCAATTCATCACATTCATGCCATTTCTAGTGAGTCTTCATCGTCGATGAGGTCCATTCCTTTCCGTACTTCGTATTTCAATGATCCTTGGACCCTACCTTCGCCGATTATGTCGTACGATGGTCAATCACACATTGAGATGGCAATGCCATTGTCAATTGAAAAAATTGCACATCAATCTATTATTGACGCTACTGCTAACCCAGATCCTTTATCCTCGCAGACGGATGAGGAGGATCCCAATATTCTTGTTCGGACGATTGCCTCGATGATACTTTACCCTTGGATGAAGCCATCTCAGAGGCCATGTATGCTCCTGATAGGCCTTGGGATGATATGCATCATCACTCCTATTTCCTCCCAGATCTTGTTAGGATCGAACATGATGACTTTAGATATACCTTGAGTGAGATGGTCAGTCACGTTGTGGTTCCACTAGATACACATGGTATTTATGCCGAAGGAAACACGGTGAATATTTCTGCTACCGTCACGATCGACCTCTCTCGAGTTCCTGGAAAAATTGAGAATGTATATATCGATGCAGATTGTTCGCCTGGAGAAATTTAGATCTACACCAATCTCTTCAAATAATTTCGTGATGTATTTGCTTGGTTGTATGAAGAGATGCTAGGGATCGACCCAACATTGTCAAACACGAGATAAAGACTTATCCAGATTCTAGACCTATTTGACAACGTCTTAGAGCTGTTAATCCTAGAACTACCCTTGCTATTAAGACAAAGGTAGAAAAGCTACCTAATGTTGGTTTCATCCACCCGATTCCTTTCACTGAATGGGTGTCCAACCCTGTTCTCGTGAATAAAAAACAAGGAACCATTAACATGTATGGATTTTTGAGACTTGAACAAGGCTTGCCCTAAACATAACTTCCCAACTCTTTTCATTGACCAGATTCTTGATGAGTGTGAAGGAAGAAAAATCTTTTCTTTTATGGATGGATTTTCAGGGTATAATCAAATTCAAATCAAACCCGAGTATCAACATAAGATGATGTTTATTTGTCCTTATGGTACTTTTGCATACCGCAAAATGCCTTTCAGCCTTAAAAACACCAGAGCAACCTTCCAACGTGCCATGACCCTTGCTTTTCACGATCTCAAACATATTGTCGAAGCTTACCTCGATGATATCGTTGCTCACTCTCACAAGAGAGTAGATCACTCCACTTACTTTCGATTAGTATTTAAGAGATGTTGTTACTATCGCATCTGGTTGATCCCTCGCAAGTGCATCTTCTGAATTCGGTTTGGCCATGTTTTGGGATTCTTAGTATCTGAGCATGGGATTGGGGTAGATCCTATGAAGGTTGAGGCAATACTTTGATTGCCTCCCCCACACAACATTCGACAACTTCAAGTTTTACATGGGAAGGCTAGTTTATTGCGTCGGTTCATAGTGAACTATGCCAATTTAACTAAGGTTTTCATGCATCTTTTGAAGAAGGATACTCCGTTTATATGGGATGAGCGAGCCCATGAATCCTTCGAGGCTTTTAAGAAAGCTTTGGTATCGACACCTCCGCTAAAGCCTCACGACTACAGTAGAGACTATTTGATTTATGTCGCCGCATCCGAAGGGAAGGTTGGTATGGTTCTGGTCAGGAGGACGATGAGCTCCATGAGCACATTGTTTACTATCTCGGTCGAAACCTAGCTGGTCCTTAACTTAAATACTCTCATGTAGAGAAACTAGCCTTGGCCGTCATACATGCAGTTCAAAGATTACGACATTATATATTACTTTGCAAAACTACCATAGTTGTAGATATCAATCCACTTCAATACGTCCTCACCAGGCGTATCATAGAGTGGAAATACAATAAGTGGATTGTTATTTTGCAAGAATTTGACCTCGATTTTTCTTCAGTGAAGTCTAAGAAATTGCTAGTTTTTGCCAAGTTGATATCAGACTTCCCTCGACTAGATGAAGACATTTTTCATGACGATTCATTCGTGGATGAACATATCTTCCTTATCTTCTCTTCGGACCCATGTATGGAGACAGTCTAATTTTCCTTCAAACCTTGAAGCTATCCCAACATTTGTCGAGAGACGATCAACGATGTATATGTCATTAGACTAAAAAATACCTTATCATTGATGACACTTTGTATCGTCATGGAGTAGATAATATTTTACGTTGTTGCTTGACTTGTTGGGGTCCTATAATTATAGGCAACTCGATTCTTCGACTGTTGATTTGGCGTTTCTCTCGTGATGACGAAGTCCTGGCTCAGGTGATTCCGTTTCCTCCCTCCATTCTTGTCGCTCGATCCCCCATCACCCTGCTGTATCCTTCATACACGCTACACCATCACTCCCTTGTCCTGTGGCCCCACTGACTACTTTTCCCGCCACCCATCCATGAATAAACAAGACTTAGGATGAACAAAATAACATAAAAGGTAGTTAGATTAACTGATAATGTTAGTATAGTTAGTATAGGTTAAATTAATTAATAAACGACTAGTTAAATAATTAATTAATTATTAATTAAGTTTAATACCTAGGTTAGTAACTAAGTTAGTAATTAGAGTTAGATTTAAATTAAATAAAACAAATCATAACAAATTAAATAAAAGAAAATACAAAAACTATATAAAAAACATATATATTAAAAAAACATTAAATAACATATAAAACAAAACATTATAAAACAAAATAAAAAACATATAAAAAACAAATTAAATATATACAAAACAAAACATAAAACGTGACACACAAAAACACATAATAAAAAACAAATATTAAAAAACAATTAAAAAACTAAATCAAAACAAAAATAAACTATCCTAAGTCTACCCTACCCCCTACCTCACGTCACCTTCACACTCCCTCCCACACCTACGCTTTACCCTAAGTTCTACCCCATACCACCCTCCTCCCCTACGTCATTTTCCACTCAACCCCCCTCATACCTCACCCCTACGTCATATTCCACTCTCCCATCCCTCTCACCTTCCAAAATTTAACGAGAGGGGGGGGGTCCGTAATTTGAAATAATGCTCGTGAAAATCTGAACGGCCCAGAGATGGGCACCTAAATCAACGACCCAGATTAAATTCCGGACCCCCCGGTCCGTTCTACATTTAACGAGGGGGTGGGGGGGTCCGGAATACCACCCTCCTGTAAAAAAAAACCACTTTTGCATATTTTTACCATTTTTGGCCAGTTTTACTATGTGTTCGTCCGAGGCAGTTTATGGGCAAACGGAGACGGATTTTGAAAATCCTAGAGAGGTTTTTTCTCAAAACGGGCTGAAGAACAAAAACCTCTCTCAGTTTCTTCAGCAGAGTTACGAGAAGGGAGAATCGAAGAGATCTTCGAGGCCTATTTTTCCAGATTTTCAATTTTTCGTTTCAGTCCCGATCTTGCAGGAGCTGTTACGACCAGCTGGGGACGAATTTGGCGAAACCGAAGGAGGTTTTTGTCCAGAACATGCCCATATATAATAAAATCCTTCAGTTTTCGCCCAGGTGTCTTATTTCAAGAGAAAAATGCATCTGTTCGGACCCCTATTTCACAGAAAACCGGTCCGTTTTTCATGGCAGAAAACTCCAAATTTTGTGGGAGTGGTGGCTATTTTGGCCGAGGCGGTTAAACCGACTTCCGAAACTAATTGGGATGGTCTATCCTATTTATCCAGATCATTTTAATGTAAAATGGTTCGACCTGTGAGGTTCCTGGACTGGACTGTGGGTTATGTATGACTAGAAGACCTTTTTCTTCTCTGATTTTTGAGATGAGCAATCAACAATGAACATGTTTTCTTTTACAGGATTCCTGTGTGGTGATATTGGTGGTGTTTTTATCTGTTTAATGTTTTTCTTGTGATCATTATGCTTGTTTTCAGTTCTTATTATCAGAAGGAAAGTAATAGAAGCAGA
>SNQJ01S0036223.1:7464-19474 GCA_010110895.2 Picea sitchensis
CTCATCTACCTAAGGACGTGAGCTTATCCGCTCAAGGTCCATTACAATGTACAAGTGAGCTTCATTAAATCCACACATTAATGTTTGGCGCAACAAATATCAAGGTATTTCAAAATTTGTGCTGGCGTTGTCCAGCTGTCTTCCCAACTTCTGCGCTGGCTCGCTTGACGTGGGCGATGCTCCTACATGATACTCCCCGGCTTGAAAAATTTCATGGGCTCCTGTCCATGAGCTCCTGCATGGTGTGTCCATGCTTCTGTATCATCGTTTCATTCTCCCAGCTGGCATCTTCCACTGGGTGATTCTTCCACTTGACCAGATATTCAAAATACAGTTTTCACCTGGTCTTTCTACCCACTCACTTGTCCAGTATGCACTCCATCTATGGCTTTTCTGCTACTGGTAATTGTTTCATCCACTGGATCACTGGTTCCTCAGTTCCACCGTCTGCTTCTCCAGCCTTGTATGGATATAAATCCGAAACATTAAATATCGGAGATATCCCGATGCCTTCTGGCAGCTCAATCTCATAAGCGTTTTCCCCGAATTTCTTCAGGACTCTGCATGGCCTGATTTTCTTCATTTTCAATTTATTTTATGTTCCCCTTGGGAACATTTCCTTCCTTAAGTGTGCCAGAACCAGATCACCAACTTCAAACTGAAGTTGTCTCCTATGCTGATCTGACCTGCGCTTATACTCCTGATTTGAATCAATCGGTCGCTGCTTCACCCTGCTGTGAAGTTCCTTCATAGCTTCAGCGAAATCTTCTGCACTAGCGCTGCTAGTAGCAGTCTGTTCTGACTCCCTGAGTTCAGAAACTCCTCTCGGTTGTGTCCCATACACAATATCAAAAAGACTTTTTCCTGTACTCCGATTCACTGAATCGTTGTATGCGAACTCTACCTGTTGCAATATGTTGTCCCAGCTGCTATGGTGCTCTATCGTCAGGCTTCTCAGTAAATCTCCCAGGCTTCTGTTGACTACTTCCGTCTGTCCGTCTATCTGCGGATGATAAGAAGAACTAAACGTCAAGTTAGTCCCTAGATTCTTCCATAGCGTTCTCCAAAAATGCCCGATGAACTTTGTATCCCTGTCCGAAACTATGCTTTTCGGCAATCCATGGAGTCTAACGATCTCCTTAAAAAATAAGTCCGCGATGTGAGTCACATCGCTGGTCTTCTGGCATGGGATAAAATGTGCCATATTTGAAAACCTGTCCACCACCACAAAGATGGAATCAATCCCTCTCTACGTCCTTGGCAAACCCAATACAAAATCCATGCTTATCGCCTCCCATGGCCTCCCCGGTAGGGGAAATGGCTGATAAAAACCTGCATTCTTCTTTCTCCCTTTTGAATGCTGACAAATTCGACACCTGTCAACAAACATCTTGACATCTACTCGCATGCCTAGCCAAAAATATGATTCGCTCAGCTTCGCGAAAGTTTTTTCGTGGCCAAAATGTCCTGCTAATCCACCACTGTGTTTTTCTTTCAACAAGTTTTCCCTCATGGAGCAATTCGGAATACACAGTTGATTGCCTCTGAACAACAATCCCTCCTGGATCATGTAATCTATCCATGGACTTCTGTCTCTGAGAACTAGGTTCTCAGCTTCTTCATACTCTTCTCTGAAATCTGCATCTCCTGTATACATATCCCTGAGATTTTCAAAACCTGATGTTTTGACTCAGAACTCCTGTAGCAACAAACATTTCCTGCTCAAAGCATTAGCCACTTTGTTAGCAGTTCCTGAAATGTGTTTAATCACAAATGTAAAGTTCTGCATATACTCTACCCATTTTGCATGTTTCTGATTCAACTTCTCCTGTTGACTCACAAACTGTAATGCATGATTATCACTGTACAATACAAACTCCTTGGGTATCAAGTAATGCCTCCACTTCTTCAGCGCCTGTATGATAGCATAAAATTCTTTATCATATGTGGATTATTTCATCTTTGCTTCATCCAACTTCTCGCTGAAATATGCCACTGGTCTATCCTCTTGACTCAAGACTGCTCCTATGGCATACCCGCTTGCATCACATCTCACCTTAAATGTCTTCAAAAAATCCGGCAACACCAACACTGGTTGCTCTGTGATCTTTCGCTTCAACAGATTGAAACTCTTTTCAGCCTCTGTTGTCCAGTGAAAAGTCTTATGCCGCTTCTTCACCGTATCCATCATTGCTGCGCTAATTCCATTGAAATTCCTAATGAACTTTCGGTAGAAACTAGCCAAACCATGGAAACTTCTCACCTCGAAAACATTTCTCGGTGATGGCCAATTCTTGATCACCTCCACTTTCTCTGGACCCATCTTTAACTCATTTGCTGAAATAACAAAACCAAAATAAATGAGCTCTGTCTTCATAAATGAAGATTTCTTCATGTTTATCAACAACTTCTCCTGCTGTAGTCTTCTCATCACAATGCCCAAATGATTCAGATGTTCAGCCTTTGTCTTACTAAAGATTAGTATATCGTCAAGATATATGACAACAAATTTTCTGATCAATTCCCTCAGGACTTCATTCATCAGCCTCATGAATGTGCTCGGCGTGTTTGTCAAGCCAAACGACATGACCAGCCATTCGTACAAACCTTCATTTGTCTTGAATGTTGTCTTCCATTCATCACCTTCCCTCATGCGAATCTAGTGATATCCGCTCTTGAAATAAATCTTTGAAAAATAATTTTCCCTACTCAGGCAATCCATCACATCATCCATTCTCGGCAGTGGAAACATGTACCTAATGGTTATCTTGTTTATCGCTCTTGAATCAGTGCACATTTTCCATCCTCCATCTTTCTTTGGACTCAGTACTGTTGGAACAACACATGGACTCAAGATTTCCCTAACCAATCCTTTGTTCAACAAATCCTGTACCTGATTCTTGACCTCCTCATTTTCTTGCAGCGTCAACCTGTACGTTGCTTTGTTCGACAAACTCTCTCCTAGTATGAGGTCTATGTGATGACTCACACTTCTTATCGGTGGAAACGAATGAGGTAACTCATCCACGATGATGTCAACGAACTCTTCCAGCAATTCCTGAATCTCATCTGGTAAATCGTCCACTCTTGTGCTAGTCAGAACAATCCTTGGTTTTCTGACAACAAAAAATTGTGGATCTTCTTTCTTCTCCATCTTTGTGAGAATTTCTTTCCCACTCATGAGAAGTATTGTGTTGTTTACTTCCGGCTTCACCTCCTTATCCTTTATCAGAAGCAACCTATGCGACCTCCCATCCTTTTCCAGGGTATATGTGTTCATTCTCCCATCATGAACCACATTTTTGTCATATTGCCATGGTCTACCCAACAACAAATGACATACATCCATGGGAATAACATCACACAAGATTTTATCATTATATCCCCCGATCTTCAATTCAACTAAACACTGTATAGTGACACTCACCTAATGTCCCTTCTGTAGCCATGAAACTTTGTATGGACTTGGGTGATCAATTGTCTCTAGCTCCAGCTTTTCCACCATCTCAGTTGAAACGAGATTATCAGTGTTTTCGTTGTCCACAATGACCTAGCACTTCCTGTCCTTGGTCTTGCATGTGGTTCTGAACAATCATCTTCTCTGAGCTATATCCTCCACCTCCTTCTCAGGTGTCAAAAGGACTTTATTCATCCCAAGCGATCTTCCTCTTTCTGCATATTTGTTCTCAGCATCACGCCTCTGCGCTTCAGTGATGTGAGCTTCTCCAATATCCTTCTCCTTCTCTGGATACTCGAATGACTTGTGCCCATTTTTCCCACATGTAAAACATGTGATTACTCCACCTCTTCCTCTACCTCGACCTCTAGTACGAGGAAGAGTGTTTGCATCAGCATAATCTCCTCGTTGATCAATCTGTTTCCCTCTCGGCTCAACATATGGCTGCCTCTGTGAGGTTCCACCTTTTTCAGCTTTACCCTGAGGTTTCTTCCATTCCTCCCCGGGCCTCTGGATCTTTTCCTGGGCAACTTCTTTGCCTCTTGGCTGGCTTCTGCCTCGCCCTCACTGACCTTGCTTTCGGTTCAACTTCTCCTCGACTTTCAGAGCCAATTGGTAAGCATCTTCCACCGTTCAAATGGTTAGCATGCTTAATTCATCCTGAATGTCGTATCTCGGACCATTCAGATATCTGGCAACCTTCTCGTCATTGCTTTCGCGATGACCTTCTTTGATGTTCAGTCGATAGAAATCTTCAGTATATTCCTTGACTGTCATCAGTTTCTGTCTCAGGTTCTGCATTCGCCTGAACAGAGTGATTTGGAAATCCTTTAGGATGAACTTCGCTTTCATCTTCGCGATCATCCGATCCCAGCTTTTAATCTTCTGCTTTCCTTTGCAGCGTCTGTCAGCTTGTAGCTCATCCCACCAAAATGGTGCATGTCCTTTCAAGCACGTAACAACATGCTTGACTTTCTTTTCCTCTTCGATATCCTCATAATCAAAGTAGGTGTCAAGAGAATGGATCCAATCCAGTAACTCTTCTACATCCAGATTACCTTTGTAGACTAGAATATCCATTTTCGCCTTCGCACCCATTCTGGCAATGGCTTTGATCAATCGCTCGGTTGATGCATCTTCCGCTGCGACCTCTTATTCATGTCCAAATTCCTCTTCAACTTCGGAATCGCTAAGATCCCCAGCACCAACTCCACGTCTTTGTGTTGTCTCCATCTCCTCAAGCCTTGCTTGGAGATCTCTCATCTGTCGCTCCATTTCTGGATTTCCTGCTGGCCTACCTCTTCTTCGCACCTCCCTGTCTTCGGGTTCAGGTGACTATCTTTCTCTCCTCGACGGCATGATGGATTCTCTCTCTCTCTGTTACGGAAAACAAAGAGTCTTACCGCTCTGATACCACTCTGACGGCACCGCACCCTCACCGGAGCACGATCGCCTCCTCCAGGACCTTCTTATCTCTTGGCCCGAAGAGCGTCAAGGCTCTTCTATCTTCCAATCAGAAGATCTGCACCCATAGTTCACTCGACTAAATCCTCCTTTTCTGCACACGGAGGGTCGGAACTTCGTGGCTTCGCGAGTTCACGGATGCTCAAGATACTTTCGAGTTCCTGGGACCCGACGTATCAGCCTCGCTGACTTTCTTCCGCCACTATCGGGACTTCGCTAGGTCGCGACTTCACTACTCACGACACTAACTACTCGGGGTTCCAACCTCCGATACCCGATGTGCCGAGACTCACAATCTTGCTTCCTCGCTACTTCGCCACTCGCGCAACCGAAAGACTCCTTCCTCGACTCCCGAGGCCCGAGATGTCTAACCTCCGATGTTTGCGCCACCTGTCCTCCACTATCACCTGTGGCCCACACTACTTCCACAGCTATCAAAAGGTCTCACCTCGCACTCTCACAACTTCCATTGCATAAAGTTGGAGTCTTACCTCACGAACTCCCGATATGCCGATCCACAAGTAGAACCCACACTCCTCGTGATCCCGATCGACGGCTCCTGTTCTTCCGAGCTTCGAACCTTCTTCCACTTTTGCACTGTAGCCTTCTTCAATCCCGAGAGATCCAACGATCCACGAAAACTCGCGGATTCCCCACAAGGAATACTGACCATCCACTACTCCTCTTACGCAATCCTTGAACAAGAAATGTCTCTCCACGAGACTTGTTCGACAACCTGCGGCTTTTTCATTCAACCTACTCACGCAACTTCTCTCTGCTACCCTTCAACAACCTTGAAGTCCTATCCCTCCTGAGCTTCGATGACTTCAATTCCCTCAGGAAGAAGTTTTTGCACGCACTCCTTGCGGAAACTCTTCAAACACGACTAAGTGATGAAGCTTTTGATCCTGCGCACTCCTGCAGCTGAAATCTTTCAATCCCTTTACTCAGAATCGCAACTCTGAGTCTTTGTCTAGCCTAAGCATGCCTTGCACGGCTCCGGTGCCAAATCTGCACTTCTGAGAACTTAGAACAAAAGTTGTCCCTACTTGAACCCTGTAGTCACGCACTCCTTGCGGACAAATTCAACTGCACTCCTTGCAGGAATTCTCTGGTTCAAGATAGAGAAACAATTGAAACTAACTCCTCATTCTCACAGACTTCAATTTAATCATGAAATCACATACACAGTATATAAAAACAAATGTATGGCAAGAAGCAAACATTCATGAGCATAATATCAACAATACACAGAGAATAACACAAACCATGGAATTGAATCAAAGCTCTTCTATTAATTCAATATCTGTACATGGTTGTTCTTCATACAGTTCTCTGCATGCTCTTCACTCTTCTGAATGCTTGATAATGTTACAATGTACAAAGGAGGGTGTCTATATCCCGTTTCCCTCTCGAGCTCTAAAGCTATCAAATCTAGAATTAAATTCCTATCTAACTTTACATTAAATCTATTAAATGCCTCATCTACCTAAGGACGTGATCTTATCCGCTCAAGGTCCATTACAATGTACAAGTGTGCTTCATTAAATCCACACATTAATTTTTGGCGCAACAAATATAAAGGTATTTCAAAATTTGTGCTGGCACTGTCCAGTTGTCTTCCCAACTTCTGTGTTGGCTCGCTTGACGTGGGCGATGCTCCTGCATCATACAACCTAGAAAGGGAGTAATGTAACATCCCACTCTACTAAGCACACTTTTACTGACTTATTCTTTGAGGACATTTGCATGCAAGTTATCCGGTTATGGTACATTATGATTTAGTTTCGATTATGGATTATACATTATGATGATGATGTGTTTTGACTTATTGTTATTTGATGAGGGAGGACTGAGACAGTCACTCACGAAGATTCTAAAGGGTGCGCAATAAAAATGACTCCTTATTCCTTAGGAGCCCTTAGTCTCTCACAAGGTTGACCGAGTGGAGTGTTGACTCCAAGGGTCGGACAAAATTTCAAAACCAATCAAAGGCAAGTGGCACCCTTGAAGCACTGAGGTGTGTCTTGAAGGGAACGTCATGTAATTGAAAATTTGAGTCAATAAATCAAGGTGGCCTAGAAAACATTGAAGTGATTAGACCTTGTTGGAATAAAATAATTAATCAAACCGTAAATAATTAATTATAAATCCCAACAAAAGTATAAGCCTAAGTCTAAGACTAAGTCTAAGTCTAAATTTTATTAAAGGACTAAATGAATTATGAAATAAGTTGAAATATTGGAGAATAATCAAACTCTAGGAAAAAGGGGAATAAAATTTAAAGGTTGGATAAAATGCACATGGTGCATGAAAATAATAAAAAGAATTTTTAAAATAGAACTAAATAAAATATGAGAGAATAGGTGTAAACATAGAAATAATAAAAAAGATTTTTAAAATAAAAAGAAATAAAATATGAGAGAATAGGTGTAAACATAGAAATAATAAAAAAAAAAATTTAAATAGAAAGAAATAAAATATGAGAGAATAGGTGTAAACATAGAATAGTATCTAGAGTCAAGTTACCACTAAAGTCTTGTTAATTGTTTTGCAAATCCTGCTTTGAAGTTTGTTAAGATTACTGCATAATTAAAATGCATTCTGGAAACAAAATATGATGGGTCGTTCTCATGTGATACGCAATTTGAATTTGGGTTTATTATGATCGTTTATAACAAATATGCATTTTCGAAATTGTAAATTTATGGATGCTATAGGATTCATTTCTACTCTGTAATTGATATTCGTCATAAGAGAAAATCTGATGTTCGTGTTTCGTCACGGACGCTGTAGTTTTTTTATGGCAACATTGTAAACTAGAGAGAGACCTTGTATAATTAAATTAAAATTTAATAAGAAGGGTTATGGTCGCTACAAAAAAATTAATTGAATTTCATTCTTTCGTTGTCTTATTTTCGCAAATCCTGAGTTGAAAATATGTTTCCGAATATTGAAATTTGTATGCTTGCTGCAGAACCTTTTGGAAAATATGGAAATTAAAAATTGTAAGATTCGCTATCGAATTAGATTGCATTCCAAAAATTGAACTTCGTATGGTCGCTTCATATTTAGTATAGTTTTTGCCAAGATGTATACTAGAATGGCTGCTATATTTGTTCTTCGTCGAATTCATTGTTGTCTCTTTCACCACAATCCTTGCAGACCTTTCTTATTATTTAAATAAAAACTGTAATCGTGTACATCAATTGCACACTTCTAATATCTAAGGATCAGGTTTCTCCCACACCTTAATTTTCCCTTAAGGATCGCCACATAGTTTGAATAGATAGGGAAGCTCAGATTCTCCTTTTGTGTATTTTATTTCATCATACTTTTCCTTGGAAGCTTGTAGCTATATAAGTATAAAAATAATGCATGCACAATTATGCCATTATGAACGCTACTACACTATTATCGTAGCTAAATATTTAGAAGTTGTTGATCGTATTATTTATGAATATAGAATAAGAGGTGGCAGAGATAAGTCATAGAGATTATGGATATCCTAAATAGAATGGATAATTACTTAAAAATACGTGTAGTAATTAGATTTAGGAAATTAAGGATGTCATGATATTGTAATTTAATTTAGGAATTAAAATGGATATCTAAAGTAATAATGTGGGTTTATTATTATAAAAATTGAGAGAAATCTTGATTAAATACATTTAATTCTTAGAGATGACGAATAAATTAATAGACAAAACTTTGTTCTAATCCAAATTATCATCAGGGTGTAATAGGCGTAATTAATCATTTACATGATAAGGTTTTTAGTAAGGAAATAAAATTTCTTACTTCTAGTATCTTATTACTTCTCTAAAGAGGGTCCTTAAATTTAGTAGAATACTTTAATTTAATTCTTGATGAATTGAATGTCTAACTAATTAGGTAAAATGTATTTATTTTAGTGTTAAAGTTATTGAGGAACGTTAATAGTATAAATAAAAAATAATAGTATTTCTTATTTTGTTGCTTACACTTATCTTGGGAGTAGTTAACAGAGATGATGGTATTGCTTATTATGTATTATTTCAATGTTTATAGATATCTTATGTTTGGGTTATAACACTGACATGTTATGTCAATAGCAATGATTTGTAACTAAATGGAACCAGAAAATTGAGAAGTTTCCTATGATGTAAATATGTATGAGGAATTGACAAATTTTTTATTAGTATAATAAAATATTGAATGATTTGATTGCGTTGTGATTAAGCACATCATAGTTAATTCTAGTCTTCAGTTTATGTTAGAGTTGGTAAAGGGAATTAGATACTTCCATGTTCCTCGGAACATTCATCAGTCCTGAGACCTTAAATGGTCAAAATCAATCGGATTAATCTTGGACTTGAGCGTTGATTATATGTCTTGGAGGTCCTAACCTTGCAGTGTAGGTTGGATGAGTAGACATTTCTATTGTCTTCATGTGATACGATTGATCTATTAGTAACAATGATGTTGTATATGGTTTTGCAGTGTTGTATTGTAGATGAGCATAGAATATGTAATATTAATATATGTCATTGTCGCATACCACTTATTCTAAATGTTGTTTTTAAAAAATAAATAAATAAAAATTTATGAGTACTATACTCACTTACATTGATGTCGTAATGGGACGTTACAGGTAAAAGGGAAAACAAAACTAAAACTAAAATTAAAACAAAAAAGAAATGAATATATATATAAAAAATGAAAATTCAAATTGTTTTCTTAGTTCTACGGAAGCATGAGGAAAATAAGGATGTAAATATTACACCTTAGGTCTTGGGAAAAACACATCATTTAACAACCAGTTTGTTTGTGTAATAAAAATAGTTTCTCCCTGTAAAAATCATATTTACCCTATGTAAAAGTAAATATTTAAAGTGAATTTAGTTTTCCCTGACGTAAAAATAAATATGTAATGTATCTTTAACGGAAAACCATGGGAAAATAAACCATGCGGTTTTTCCAAAACCAAGGCTAAAATAGAAATAAATAAATAAAAATAATAAAGGAATATAAAAATAAAAAGAGATTGAAGAAGAAATAAATAAGAAAATTAAAATAAAAATGTATACAAAAATAAAAATGCAAATTAGGAAATTAAGCCAAATTACACCAAAGTCGAGGTTCTATGTACCTCATGGTTCTGTTGGTCAGGGTTCTTCCATTTAGGGTTTTATCGATCACAGTTTCACACGTAAGTGCCTAAATTAGTAATAAGGCATATCAGGTAAGTTTTTAGAAATCGAGCATCAAGGAGAGTATCCAGGTCATATGTTGATCAAGAACACTACGATTTAGATGTGATGAATGGAAAAAAATGAAGGGGAATAAGATGACACTTCAGGTGAAGAATCAACGTCACAAGTAGCGATGTGTTAAGCCCTAATATTGGCTCATTAGCCCTTAATTGGGGCATATTATATTAGTAATGTTATTTTATTTATGTCGACTTTAGGCCATTAGTTGTAATTATACCTCCTAGTCTCCTATATATACCAAGGAGACATTTTCATTTTGAATCATATTGTACTTCAACATTTAAGTGGGGTAAAAGGAGGTTTCCCCCTCAAAGAGTCTTATTATCTGAAATTATCTCTTTTCAAGGCGTTGAGTACTTTTTTTGAGGATTTGATATACTATATTGATATTTGGTTCTTAACATATGGTATCAAAGCTCAAGGTCTTGGGGTTTCGCTGCTACATCTGAGAGACCTTGGCATTTTCGCTATAACTTATTTTATACAACGTTTCAGAAGGAACGACTTGGAGGATATTTAGTAGATGGATCAAGGTACGTTGGGTTCAAAATTAAGATCCTGAGGCCTTATAATTTCGGAGATACATCCTGTACAAGATAGGGTTCTGGAATCATCCTGAACTGAGTCATTGCAGAATTTTCACTATAAAAAAATTTATGTAACATTTCAGACCCTAAACTCTGGAGGCTATTCACAGAAATTAGTAAGGTATCTGTGGTAAAAAGTTCAGCTTCTTGTTCATCGTAAATTTTAAGATACACCATGTGTAAGATAGGGTATCTGACTAGTCTCAAGAAGGTGTTCCAAGTAAAACAATCATAACTTCTTCCTAGAGTATCCAAATTGAGGGGACTGGTTTCATTGGATCGTGGACATTCTATATTATTTTTTGTGTGAGTTTCAGAATTTTATATCAATTATTTTGTGCGGGGCACGCTATACAAGTGAGATCTCTTGGAAAGGCCAAAAATCGGCAGTTGTGGGGATGTTACCGTAAATTCCACTTGGCACATCCAATTTTGATCAGGCATGTGGAATTGTAGAGAATAAATATCAGAGAACTACATAAAAGAAAGTTTCATACCCAGAAGGGCCGAAACTTGGGAGATACAACAGAATACAGATTGTCTAGCAGAACCACCTCAAAATCAAGGTTCAAAAGTGATACTTGGCCAACATGCCACCCAAAAAGGGAACTTCTACAGCAAATAAGCCTCCAAACAATCCTACTTGGACTCTTAATGAAGGTGAAGAAATGCGTAGGGACATAAATGATTTACAAAATAATATAGTAACAAAAGATGAACTACAAGAGATGATGGAGGGTTTAAAAGGGGAGATTATGGAAGTATTGAAAAATTTCGTAATAAAGAAGACACCTGAAAGTGAAAATGCATCCCATGAAATTCATGATGAGGAAACAAGGAAGTTGAATCAAGAATGGAAAAACTCCAACTTTGGTTCGAAGACCAACCACGTTCCTAAGATCGATATGAGGAAGTTTGATGGCAAGGACCCAATCACATGTATACTTCAGATGGAGCAATTCTTTGATCTCCATAATGTGCCACATATAGAAAAGGTACGAATTGCTTCTTTATATTTAGAAACTAATCAATTTGTATGGTATCAATGGCTTTGTTCTCACAAATCACTCGTCACTTGGACAATTTTCACATAAGAAATGATAACAAACTATGAGGATACAAGGAGCAATACCTTCTTTAGCCAATTGATAAATATCAAGCAAAAGGGTTTAGTTACCGAGCACATTGGGAACTTCCAAAGATTGAATATAAAGGTAACTGATATTCCAAATGAGCACTTGATTGAT
>SNQJ01S0036223.1:23161-59965 GCA_010110895.2 Picea sitchensis
CTTAATTGGGGCATATTATATTAGTAATGTTATTTTATTTATGTTGGCTTTAGGCCATTAGTTGTAATTATACCTCCTAGTCTCCTATATATACCAAGGAGACATTTTCATTTTGAATCATCTTGTATTTGAACATTTAAGTGAGGTAAAAGGAGGTTGCCCCCTCGAAGAGGCATATTATTTGAAATTATCTCTTTTTCAAGGCGTTGAGTACTTTTTCTGAGGTTTTTCTATGCTATATTGATATTTGGTTCTTAACACGATGAATGGAAAAAAGAGATAGCTCATAACTAGGAACATGACACAGGTCAATCTAATCAAGATGCACATCTCAGAGGAAATACCTTCTAAGTTTGTGAGGAGAGAGAATACAACTAGATTAATCAAAAGGTACTTACGCCAAACTATTATGCAAGATACAAATGTGAAACATAGTGACCAAGAATTAGGAAACAACATGAAAAATACTTACATCTTTGAAGCTCTATGGGATTTTGACCTAGACTTTGGTGACAGGGAAGAATGAAAGAGGAACTCGATAGAGATAAATTTGAAGAGGCTTGGGGGTAGGCCTACGGGATAGGTGGATATGATATCCTTGGGAGCTTAAGACTTGAGGGAAACAATAATTCAGGGTAATATGCTTCCTGATAAGGGGAATCTCGGGTAATAATCAAGTTCAAGGCTCTGGATAATGATCAATAGATTCCCCCACTTTCATCTCAAGGCTTAAGTAGTCACGTGAATGAAATGGACCTATGAACCTCATCCTACAAAACATAAAAATGAGATAATTCAAGTGATCAAAAAGAGACTTTACAATACACTATAAACATTATATTACCTACCTTTAAGTAAAATCATGGATGAGTGTTAGGTTCTTCAACAATAATGATTGGTGGTTGTTGGCTCGTGACCAATTTTTGAGGAAACCTTGGTCAGATTTGGCCCACTTTTGGACTTCGACACGTTGGTCGAAGAAGGAGCGCTGAGGCAGAGCTGAGACTGTAGATCTCACTTATTTTGCGGGATATGTGGACCCAGTAAGGATTCCTCTAGGGTTTTTGTAATGGGTTTATGGGATGTCATCCCATGGGTTTTCCTCATGTTTGGCCCTATTGCAAGGGTTTGTAAAAATATAAATAAAGAAGAAAGTATTGTAGAAGTAGCGTAGCTAAGTGCAAGTAGTTCGAGTTACTTTGTGCAAGGGAATGCATGTATGTTAAGGCTTTGTTCTTGATAAAGAGTTTGATCTATGCCTTGACTTAGTTTTGGAAGGAGGATCTGGTGCTCAGTGCGCAGATATCCTATCTGGTGCAAATCTTGACTCTGTGGCTTAGTGCAAAGGAGTGGATGAATGTAAGATCTAGACAGATAATAAAGAAGTGAAGTGGTTGGTGGATGTATCCCCACACTGGGGTGAACCACTTATACCTTGTGTCTTTTTTTTTCTTTGTTTCATTTTATTTATGTTATGATTTTTCTCAGTGCTTTGATTATTGTGTATGATAGATAGATCTGTTGTTTCTTAAGTTCTTTACTTGTTTTAAGGATGAATGAATGCTAGATATAACTTATAATGCTAAGTTCTTAGGGTATATAATCATTTTTTATTACTACGTTGATTTATCCTTGATTATGCTATGCGATGTTAAGAAACTAATTCATGTTGCTTCCTAATTGTTAATAGACTGTTATGTGAAGTACTTTTATCGCAGATCTGTGTACCAGGTTGGTTATAGACACCTGTGTCCTATAACCCCCTCTGCTTCTACCTCGGGTGAGACTTCTCGTGATTCACAGGTGTTGCCAAAAGGGATGGTAGTCAGGGTTTTGTTGGTGCTTTGTTAAGCGTTGAACCCTGGGTCTTCCCTTGTGCCAATAAATGGTTCTGTTGTCGAGACTTGAAACTGTGAATGTTGGGAACTGAAGTAAAGAAAAAGAGAAGATTTGTGCATAGATCTATTGCTGAAGTGAGAAATAATATACTTGACTTGTGAAGATTTGTTCTAAGAAATCAAGCTTATCTAAAGAAAAGAGGTAATATCCTAAGAAGGTAAGCTTTTTGCTTTGGCAAGAGAAAGATAAGTGAAATTTTTTATTTTGAAAGCATGAACCTAAGTATGCTTAATATATTATGTCCTAGTCTGAAGGCTAGGGCATAGCTAAAAGAAGGAGTTGATTTGAGTAGATTTAATCGAAATGAAGAAATATATGTTATTCTTATACATAGAAAGAGTTTTTGGAATAATAAGTGGGTGTAGGAACCTAGAAAGAATTTTTGAAGATTGCAGGTCCAACACTACGATCAGAGGGGAAGTGCATAGTATAGAAGAAGTTGGGGATCATTTAAAATAAAAAGAGGATTGACTTTGTGTTATAATTGCAAAAGGCCGGGACATCTGGCTAAGGAATGTCCCGAGGTAGGCCCTATTTGTCTTTGTTGTAAGATAGTTTGTGATGAGGTTGAGGATTGTACAAGCATTATTGCTAAAGTTGAAGGGATGAACATAAGGCAAAAAACTATGAAGAAAGTAAAGAGACTAAGGGCATGTTAGAAATTCATAAAGAGAAAAGGTCAGAGGAAGTTCAGACTACATTATTACAATTGAAATAAATGATGGATGTCCATAAAGATGTTAGTTTACCATAATGTTTGAAAGAAAAAAACGCATAAGTGAAAGAATAGAAGACTTCAACATAGACTGTGTCTTGGATGAAGAAACACAAGTGAATATTATGACAGATGAAACTTGGGAAATTTTGGTAAAGCCTACTATGGTACCTTCACTGGGAAGGATAGGCTTGTTTAAAGGTAAGATGATAACTTTATTTGGAACACTAACTGTTGTACCTATTATTGCTCATAGAACATGGAATGAAGAAGCGTTTGAAGTCATTAGGTTTTTTGGGGACAACGCCCCTTTCCCGCTATTGCTAGGTAAGACTTGGATTGAGAAGGATCAGATAAGAAGAAAAGTAGAGGAAAAATCTACAGAAAAGAAAAATCAAGAACTAAGAGATTTCATATTTAGGAAAATAGACTGACCAATAGACGAACGAGAAGATAAGTCAAAGAAACATAATAAAGTAACAATGCGGGAGGAACAGAAAGAAATCGAATTAGCTATTAAGGTTGAAAGAATGAAAGAAGGTTTAAAGAACCTATCTAGTCAAGAAAGAAGTATTCCCACTCAGGAAGTGTTAAGAAAAGGAACATTAGCTTCGGACCCTTTGAGGGCACCTCAACAGTGCGAAGCCACTGCGCTAGGGGAAGATAAGAATAAAAATGGAAAGAGGATTCCAGAAACAGTTAGAGAGAATCAAATCACAGGGAGGAAGGAAAGGAAACTCAATAAAAATAAGACTAATTTTGAAAAATCTACAAGAAGTTACAAAAACCATATGGAAGACTTCACAGAATGGAACCTCGCAGGAGGAAAGTTCGCAAGATTTGAACCATGCTGGAATGACAAGTTCACGCAGAATGGGACTTCGCCTCGGAAAAGTTAGATGACGGTTGGAGGCATCCTGACCATTAGAATGAATCTCCAGAACAGTTAGAAAATGAATTTATGGGCTGATGGACCTCTTTTGGACGTTGATACCGCGCCATAACGGACATATTTACATTGATGGAACCATTTCCTGGCCATTGGAAGATCTGTCCCGATGCCCTGCTTATTTAACTCGTTGGTCATTGCGTTGGGACCACTTTTTTTTACCCGTGATTGACTGAGCTAAGTAGAGAATTGTCCAAGTGTCGAGCTGTGCAGTCTGTCATTATCTGAAAGAAGACCCCGCCATCTGTTTGTCTACCCCACCTATCTGTTAAAAGATAGAATGTTGGGAAAACCTAGTAAATTGGAGAAGTATGTCGATGAAGTCCTTAAGAATATAATGGTCGATAGATTGATATCCGAAGGTATCCAGGGATCATCAACTAGGGGACTATGAGCTTCCCCTTCGATTGGATGTCATTTCGGTCGTGTCAACCCCATAACTAAACAACTAAGAAAGTACCATTGTGATCTCGCTAATGAGAAGCATATCCCATCGATCCTATCTAATTATATTCCACCTTTGGTTGGCATTGTTAACCACGAAAGTATCCCTCGAGATTTTGAGTATTATGTGTTCCCCGCTTACATTTCGAAAGGAATTCACGTAGTCAAGAGTCAATTAAGATAGATCCCACTGTTGAAGAACATCGACTTCAACTTAGGATACCATAAGAACTACGCTATGTTAGCACCCCGCCTATATATCATGAAGACAACTGGAAAGAATCCTTGCCTCGTCTCACAACGATGGATTAAGGGGTTGTCTCAGTCCACTGTGTTAAACGTGATGAATATCCCTCATTTTGGTTGCCACCATGAGGTTAACACTTGCGTTAAACTCCTTCTCTCATGCTATCATGGCAGATACCTATGGATTGACACGAGGATTACTGTGGATCGGATGTTAATCCACCAGATCACAGGTTTGAGCGTGAAGGGTCCTGACCCTTAGCAGTTTTCCCCAGGGAAGGCCTCAGACCGATATTTGGCATAGCACATCAAAGAATGTTACAAATAAGTAGAGAAAGGAAAGAGAGGTTACAAGGTAGCCTCTATACATGATGGCCCAGTGAGCCTCACTTTCCAACTCTTAGTTGGCAAGCTAGTAAGGAAGAACCACCCCACATAGGCCACCAAGTTCGTGGTGGACCTCGTAGGAAAGTGTGTGGAGCGAATGCAGATGAACTGGGTGAACTACCTTGTAAATGAGCTAGAGAAGGATTGACGTGAAGCCCAAGACTTGGGATATGAATTCCATTACAGTTGGTTGATCATTTTGATCGCATTTTGATCCAGAGATCAAACCTTCAGAGTCGTTTGCCGCTCGATTTTCAACCCTGTGGTATACCAACAACATGACGAAGCAGTGGCAGTCTAATGTTGTGTTTCATGCATACTATCAACAGTTGAAGGTCGCCATCAAATCATTCCCGTGGATGACACCGTGCACCCTGCACTAGTATCGAACTATAGAAAACTTCCTCACTGATCCTCATTTCATCTACATCACTGCACACAGAGATGAGAACCAGGAATGATTGTAGTTGTAATAAAATTTGATAGATGAATACATGAATCATATTACAAAAGAATGGCCAGAGGATTTTCTTGTACCTGTCGATAATGCAGAATTATCCGACACTGAAACCATAGGAATTCTGATAGTAGCACGTGTTGAGCATGTCGGAAAATCTAGTGGGACGAATAAGAATAAAAAGTAGGAGGAAGTCCATGATATAGAGAGTGATGAAGAGGACAACGTTTTTGAAGATAAAAGGTCTAGATCGACAGGAGGAGGAGGAGACAAAGAGAAAGGATAGGGAGGAGGAGATGAAGGAGAAGAATAACAAGGAGGAGGAAAAGCTACACCGCCTAAATATCCCCCTGTTGGGATAGTTACACCACATAAGAGGAAGGTTTATCTAAACAAACCCTCAACAAGGAATAAGACACACACTAATAAACCCCAGTTGGAAGCCACCCTCACGGATGATGACATCAATTTGGTCGGTGAAGCTATGGAAGATGCATATGAGGACATATTGCAGAGATACGGGGCAAAGCAGGAGTATCTATAATAAATAATTGAGAGATAATTGAAATAAGTGAATCAATTTGTTCGCTTTGTCCACGTAGTACCCACTGCGCCACCTGCACCGTCCTCCTCACAGATTGCATAATTGGGGGATGAACGAGCCCAATTGAGAAGGATTGTGGATGCAATAGAAGATTGATTCCAGAGAGCTCAAGAAGAAAAGGAGAAGGCTAGAGAAGCCTTGAAAAAGGATAAGGACGAAGTGTTAGTGCAATTACAAGTAGTGCAGGATAGTGTAGTTGCCCATGAAAATGACAAAGTAGAGCTTCAGGTGAAGTTTCAGGAGGAAAAATCCTATCTACAGAGGGAAAAGGAGAAGTTTCTCGCAAAGAGGGCTATGGTAAAAGAAGTGGTAAGTAAAGAATGCCGCTATGTGCCAAGCTTGGCATTGGAGGAGAAAGAGACAGTCAAATCTCAAATAGGGAAGCTCGCTAAGACCCTCCAACAACTTCAGGCTAGGATAAGAGAATTGGAGGCCCAAATAGTACTGAGCACCCGACAGGAGGTGCGTGACCAGAGGGAGGAGACCAGTAAAAGCATAGTTGTAAGAATAAGATACCTTTCCTCAGAATGTAAACATTTAAGTGATAGAAGTGTCCAGACATATGAATGCCTCACTGAGGATACAGAGATAAGGAAGATGGAAGCATAGTTACAGAATGCGCAGCAGTAGGAATTTTCAGTGTAGGTGCAGATGAAGCTTCTCACCACAGTAGAGAGAATGAAGAGATCCCAGGAGCAACGCGCAGTATAAAAGTAGATCACTTCCCTCTAGGGAAGGGTAATGGAAGTCACGCAGAAGCTACAACTTGTGTAGGACGAAGCCTGCAAGGTGTTCAAACATATTGATGGAAATGGATCACAACTAGACCAAGTGGTTGCAAGAGTAGAAAAATGCCTGGAAGGGCCTGTTACAAAGCAGACGATCCAGGATCTCGTTGAGAAGGAGGATCAAGCGAAGCAACAATTCGAGGCATCTCGAGTTAAGATCGAGGCCTTTGAATCATTGTTGTCTAGACCGAAGTGACTTGGGATGAGTCACCAGTGAGTGTTGGGGGCTTGTTGGCCCTCGACCAAGTTTTGAGGAAAACTTGGTCAAATTTGGCCCACTTTTGGACTTTGACACATTGGTCAAAGAAGGAGCGCCCAGGAGGAGCTGAGATCGTGGATCTCACTTATTTTGCAGGCTATGTAGACCTAGTAAGGGGTCCTCTAGGGTTTTTATAATGGGTTTGTGGGATTTCAGCCCATGGGTTTTCCCCATGTTTGGCCCTATTGTAAGGGTTTGTAAAACTATAAATAAAGAAGAAAGTATTGTAGAAGTAGCCTAGTTATTTGCTAGTAGTTCAAGTTTCTTTGTGCAATGGAATGTATGTATTTTAAGGCTTTGTGATTGATAGAGAGTTCGCTTTATGCCTTGACCTAGTTTTGGAAGGAGGATTTGGTGCTTGGTGCGCAGATCTCATGTATGTTATGAAGCTTGACTATATGGCTTAATGCACAGGAGTGGTTGAATTTAGGATCTCAACAGATAATACATAAGTGAAGCGGTTGGTGGACGTAGCCTCACACTGAGGTGAACCATGTATATCTTGTGTCTTTTGTTTTCTTTGTGTTGTGTTATTTATGTTATGAATCTACTCAGTGCTTTGATTATTTTGTATGATAGATAGATCTGTTGTTTCTTAAGTTCTTTACTTTTGTTAAGGATGAATGAATGCTAGATATAACTTATAATGCTAAGTTCTTAGGGTATATAATCATTCGTTGTTACTGCATCGATCTATCCTTGATTATGTTCTGTGATGTTAATAAACTAATGCATGTTGCTTCCTAAATGTTAATAGACTATTCTATGAAGTAATGTTATCATAGATCTGTGTCCCATATTATTTACAGACACCTGCGTCTTGTAACCCCCCCTACTTCTACCTCGGGTAAGACTTCACTTGCTTCACAAGTCTTTCCAAAAGGGCCGATAGTCAGGGTTTTGTTGGTGCGTTGTTAAGTGTTGAACCCTGGGTCTGCCCCTGTGCCAACAATGGCTATAGATAATCATTTTGATACTGCATGTGCCAAGTATCAAATAAAAATATAGAGTACTTATTTTATGATTCAGACTTAGAGTTTGAAAAAAAGAGAGTAGGATATGCATGCCAAAGCATAAATATGAAGACATGAAGAACCACATGTAAGAGGGAATATGCATAATTTGAATTATCAATTAGAAAAATCATCAACAACAAACTCATTCAATAAAATCAGTAATCACAATGAAACCCCCAACTCGTAAAAGGTAGACAAACAATTAACGTTAGGCTGGAGAAATAAAGGATTAGGAATTAGGGATGAAACTTTTAGTAGGGGGTCCCTTTCCTTTATCTTATAAAGAAAAAGTAATGGGGGGTTGTTTTGGCCTCAAAAAAAAAAAAGATCCTTTTGTAGTGGAGTCTCCATTTTTGTTATGGAGAAATCACCCTTGCGAAGAGGTGATAACTCCCTCAAATATTCCCAACATCTGAGATAGACTATAGGATAGACAACAAATTTTTTTCCCTAGATCTATTGGATTTTTTTCTATTTTATGTTGGGAGATAGAATGATATCCCTGATTACTGATAATAGTTATCCTCAGGTATTCCTAGTTGATGTAGCTCCAGATATATAAATCCATCTCCTACAACGTACTTCCTACACACAAGTAGACAAAAATGTCGATTCTCAAACCTCTTCAAGAATTAGTAAATTGAAAATCCAATCTAAATATAATTTGAACCACTCAAGGAAATAACATATTTAAATACACTAGCATTGGAAGGGGAAAACCATACAGATCTATATTAAAATTGGATAACATGTACATCAATCAATAGTTTACCTTGAGTCTTGATTGATATTCTCCTCGGCCCTTTCTCCATCTCCTCACTATACCTCACACAAGAAATGTTGACATGATATGAAGACCAAATATGTGGACGAGATTCTCTAAAATATTGCACCATAATTTACTTGGATTCTTCCTCCCCCTTCTCCCTTGGAATTCCTTATTTATATAGAATGATGGAGGAGACTAGGGGATGATTATATATATCTAGAACTCAGTGAACTCTAAGTATATTACAAGTTTTGAACATCATATAATAAGAGAAACAACTCACCACATGTTGATTTCCTCATAATGTATCAATTCTAGAAGGTGACAGGGGCGGTCGTAGGCTACAATGATGCAACTTGCACCTGGTCACGTGCTACTAGTGATACATCTCACAATCATTCACACCCTAATAAACGATCAAGTAACACCTCCCTCAAAATCTATGAAATCCAAAGAAGAAGAGTGTGTCTTAGCATGACAATGTCACTAGGTCCTCCATGTGTCTCTATGGTGGAAAATATAGCTATAACATTATGCCTTATTGTGAGACATCCTAACTTATAGGGAACAAATAATAATATCCTTGATAACAATTAGAAATTCTATCGTAGTTACAAAAATTATGATTGGAAAAGTCATCCCATTACATAATAAATGGGAAAAAATCATCAAAAGGAAAAAAAAGTGAAACAAGTTTCTTAAAGAAATCCTCCTTTTACCATGTTAAAAGGGATGTCAATGCCACAGTTGATCGTTGGGTCAATATATCCATCATGAATCCAATATAGATATGAACCTTGAACTATGAATCCTTATGAAAATTCAAGTTTGTATCGTTCTTCATATTGCTTAAATATCCCCTTGAATTATTTATAATTCACGTTATCATTTACTACCACATGATCAAGTGGACACAATATAATTCCCTTTGTACTGATATGGGATCTTGCAAGAGGACACACTATCATACTTGTAGAATGTGGACATTAATCAAATACGTAGGTATTGAAGAGCCTAAATTTTTATTTATCTCTTGTCCTGGGATAATGGTGATAGTAGGTGATTGAATTGGGCACCTCGAAAACCTCAATTTGGTGGGATTCAAACCTCTATTATGCAAGAAATTTCTCTTTGGGATAATTGTTGGAATCATCTACATTGGTGTCAATATTATATCTATCTCAAGGGATTTTCATTTAGAGGAAAAAATCACTTGGAATTCTGGTTGGGGTATTTTAATTTAAAATATTAACTATAAGCTTCATTCACAAGTGGCTTCTCCTCTAGTTTCACACTGGAAGTTGAAGCCCCCTATTTCAGGGAATTTTGTAAGTTCTATAGATACTATGTTGGTTTATAAATTAATTTTTGAGTTAGCATATGGATTCATTTCTAACTTGGATGTATAGGACAACGTCACTTCAAAGTTTGGTTGGGCTATTATATTTAAAAATCTTAACTATATGGTTCATTAATAAGTGGATTCTCCTCCAATTTCACACTAGAATTTTAAGCCAACTATTTCAGGAAATTATGTAAGTTCTATAGCTACTTTGTTGGTTTCTAAATCCCTTTTTGAGTTATCATATGGTGTCAAGACTAGACTCATACGAAATTGGATACAAAGACTAGATATTTTAGGTTTTTTCTCATCCTTTTCCTCTGATTATGGGATTCTTGCTAAATCCCCACCACTATATTTTATCTAGTTTGTACCTTTCTTCATGTTTGGATAGTTTTAGTGGAACTTGTTTGATTTCCACTAGAGTAAGTTTCAATCGAGGTTCAATTAAAATACCTATATTTGTAAGTTTAATATTAAGGAATTATTCTAAGTTGAATTGGGGTAAGTTTAAATATCAGGGGGTCTCCAACAAAGGTGTGGTGTAGTATAACTAAATTCTTATTAATAATTAATATATGTAATCATTAGTATGTGTAATTAATCGTTGTGAAGGGATTGTCTCTTCACTAAAATCTCTATATAAGGCCAATCATTCATTGATGTAAGAAAAACCATAATAAAATATAATAAATATATATTTTATATATCCATTTCCATTTGATCTCCAATTGGTATCAGAGCCAAGATCTTGGCATATTTGTGTTTTGTTTTTTAAAGGTGCACTCAATTCCCCCATATGTCCTCTCTCTACATGAAGAAATTTTTGAATGGAGGATTAAAAATAAAAAAGGAAATACAAATCATTCTTTACGTGGAGGATAATATTTATAAATATTCACGCAAAAATGTGAAAATGAAAAATGTAAAAGTAATCTTCCTTTACATGGAGGATAATATTTCTAAGTATTGACATAAAATTTAATAACTTGTGAATAAGACAAACGAAAATACAAGTTAAAAAAAAACATAGATGTGGAACACAATTTGTATCTTTATGAGCCACTAAATAAACCAAAGCTAGTGAAACCAAAGGAAAGAGAGGAAGCCCACCACTCACATCAACTAATATATTTTAATGTATATTATTTTAAATATTTAAGACATTTGACCTTGAAGGTGTATAATTAAAAATATATTGAATGGAAGAATGAGAAATTCAGAAACTTTGAGGAAGGCCTTAGGTGCCACATGCATAATGTCATCCAACACAAGAAATATGTCACCCAATAAAGAGTTAAATGATGAGTTAAATGAATTAAAATACTTGGTGGAAGATGTCTCCAACAAACTCAGTCTTGTGGATATAAAATAATTAAACGCCTTGATGGATGAGATCTCTAACAAAACTAGCAGTATAGATAAAACTTACAAAAGAATTAATGAGATGGATGATTTCTCCAGAAGACTCAGTGACATGGAAAAAGGATTAAAGGTGTGGGGTGAAAACCATAATTCACTAAAATCCCATGTTACATCATTGGAAAATGGGAACAAGGAATTAAATAGACTTAGTTTTCACTCTCATCACTCCTTTTTTCCACCCCTCAAACATGTTGGAGAAATTTCTATTTTCAACACACTAGTTTAGTGGAAGTTAACTAACTAGTTCTATTTTAGACTTTCTATTTTTACCATCACTATTATTCATGCATTCATTCCTAAGGAAAGCTAACTACTTGATTGCTTTTCTTAATTATGGAATGTCTTTCCCTATATATGAGTGTATTCCACTCATTCATTGTATCATATTGATCATGATCTATGTATCAATCATTAGCTCATTGCAATAGTGTGAATATATTTTCTCATTCTTCCATATTGAATATCTCTTCCTTTCTTGATAAGCTTTGTTTGTACTTGCTAAATGCCAAGCATATGTTGTTTTGGAACAAATTGGAAAATTCCTACGTTGGATTAGTTCATTGAGTCTCTTACACAAGAGTAGACAAAACTCATACAAATGGGCCTCATGAAAGATCCCAAAGCACATGCACTCACCATGCATGATGGAAAAGGGTCATCCAAACAGAATGAGAAGGAGGGATATTCCAAACCCTTCAAGGATTCTTCATGTTCCAGAGACTCTTCATATTCCAATAAGAAGAAGAAGAAGGGAAAGCAGTTCACTTACTGCAATAAACTGAATCATGAAGAATCCACATGCATGAAGAAACAGATCGATCTTATGGCACAAGCACTTCAGCAAAAAAACCATGGAAACTTCATTCCAGAGGGATTCAAGAAGCAGAAGCAAGAAGATCCTACTCCTAAGGTTGAATTTGCATCAGATTTAGTTTTAGTAATTGACATGCATGGCAATTCCATCATTTCAATTGGTGAGGTGAATAACAAGCCAAGGTTGTATAAATTCACTAAGTTTTCTGACGATGAATCCTCTATTCTACTTACACATAAGGAGAGTACTTTGAATGCACCTCAAGTGAAACATGCATATACTCTTGGTCTTCCATCAGTTTCAGACATCAGAGATGATTCCATACACTCAGATTCTTTACATGGAAATAAGCAGGTAGTACAACTAGATAATAAGATAGTGTCGAAGCTTCAGCAGATGCCCAAGAAGGCACATACCACACTTCAGGAAGTAGGTAACCTTGCAGAGAATCCATTGGATTCGAGGATGACTTGATCTCAACATGAGGATCCTTCTCATGTACTTTCAACTTGAAAACCTACGATGCCCATGCATTGCTATATGGTTCAATCTACTGATCAACAGAACTACAATAGGGTTGTGGGAAATCCATTATGGCAATAAACCATGTAGAAGGAGTATGAATCACTCCTACAGAACCAAACTTGGAATCTGGTTCCACTTCCACCAGAAAGGAATATTTTCAGGTGCAGATGGGTCCGCAGGATCAATAGTTACAAGGCCCGATAGGTTGCTAAAGGACTTCATCAGATCCATAAATATTTCTACATCTTCACGAAGACTTTCAATGAGAATAAGTTTCAGACTTTGCGAGATCGTCTTGCAGTGAAGAACACAGTTGTCTAGAAGTTGTTATTTTTTTCTTTTGATACATTATATTTTGAGGGGGGTTTTGTTCCCACGTGGTTTTCCCTCTTTCCTCGTTTTTATTCAGTGTTCATTAGTTGCATTGTACATGTGTACCTAAAATGGCCTAATAGTCGGGACTCATTTTTTACTCCATAGTGATGTTCATGGGGGGTGTTGGAGAAATTTCTATTTTCGACACAGTAGTTCAATGGGAGTTAAATGGCTAGTTCTTTTTAAGCCTTTCTATTTTTACCATCACTATTATGCATGCATGCATTCCTAAGGAAAGCTAACTACTTGATTGATTTTCTTAATTATGGAATGTTTTGCCCTATATATGAGTGTATTCCACTCATTCATTGTATCATATTGATCATGATCTATGTATCAATCATTATCTCATTGGAGTGGTGTGAATATATTTTCTCATTCTTCCATATTAAATATCTCTTCCTTTCTTGATAAGATTTCATCTAATTTGGGATCCTTTCACATATTTACACACAAGATGAGATTCAATGTACCAAGATTTGATGGAGAATATGACAGGGAAAGCACAAGATAGATTAATTGACTAGAACATTATTTTGAGTTACACAAGATGTATGATAATGAGGACAAAAATTAGTTTGCATCATTACACTTAGATAAGGTAGGAAGTAACTAGTTCCTATGGTGGCACTCAAAATACAAATCAATGGAATGGGAGACATTTAGGAAGATTTTTTTTGGATATTTCAAAACATTGAGGAAAATGAATTGTTTTCCAAACACACTCAATTACAACAGGTAGGAACAGTGGATGAATTCTTTAACAATGTGTTAGCTATCCATGTGATTGATTTATCATATGAATACCTCCTAAAAATTTCCATATCGAGATTTAAGGAAGATATCAGAAACAAACTTAAACTAATGGATATCAAGGATGTGGAGCAATTGTGATTAAAATCCAGGGTGGAAGAAGAAAACATATTTTTTGTCTGTGACCTCCTTGGTTTCATTTTGAAGAGCCAATATCAAAGTTTACTCCCACTTTCAAAGGGACTTGACCACCTAACATAGAAGATGAAAAACGTCGATGTTTTATATTCCATGCACCTAACTGGAGGTCATCCCACAAATGTAGGGGAAAAAAATTCTATATGTGTGAAATAGAGAGTAATAGCGATAGTGAAAAAGATTCATAGGATTCTAATGAGGAATAAAAAAATACAAAACAATCTAGCCATGAAAATAACAATGTTTTGAGGACAAAGCATTTGAAGGAGGATTGATTTGTAGTATAACTAAATTCCCATTAATAATTAATATATGTAATCATTAATATTTATAATTGACGATTGTGAAGGGTGTGTCTCTTCACTAAAGTATGTATATAATTCCAACCATTCATTGTTGTAAGAATGACTAGAATAATATATAATAAATATATATTTTATATGTCTAATCCCATTAGGTCTCCTCCATGTTGTCATTCCCATTGTTTTAGTTGACTATTTCTAGTTTTTATACTATGGAAGACTATAGAGGATTACATTTTTTATATATAAATCTGGAACTTTGATTTTGGTTCTGAAAGTTTCGCTATTACTTTTGGTGTAAATAACTATACAGCTGATCCAATCAATGTTTTTAGTTTGATTCTATAATTTAGAGTTCAAGGGGGGAGAGTCTTCCTTTAGATGAGGAAAAAGACCCCCTAACCTATCCATTCTTCAAGAGACTTGTAAAATCAAGACCTGTAACATGGACAACATAGACCTTTCATAATTTTGAAGAATTTTGTGAAGGAATGAGGAGGGAATACATTTCAATAAGACGATTGTACTTTAATTCACAAAAAATATCAATGATATTGAGCACCACTATATATCATGATATGTTAATATCATGAATATGTTAATTCCCCGAAAGCAAAGAATCATCATCCTAGAAGCTGAATGTAACATGGTGAGGATCATGGCCCTAAATATGCATAAGGAATCTTAGAATTTAGCCTCCAACAATTGTGCATCTGATAATTATGTGCAAGTGAATTTCAAAGAAGAAGAAATGATTCATCAACTCAAATAACTAATGAACCTAGAACAATACAACTCCCTACCCATTGGCATGGGACAAGATGAAGAAAACATTAATAAGGTATTTTTATCGAATCTTGTGTACTTTAAAGTTCTTAAAATCTGGGATTATTCATCAAGCAAGCCACCAACAATAATATCTAGAATCATCTTCATGTAGTATTTTTTTAACTTCTTTTTGTAGAAATAGAGGAATGTCTAGTATTAATTTTGGAACTTCGGAAAATATATTTTTAATTGTTCTTTTCTATGTTACATCCCCTTATTAATATAAGATTTTTTTTCTTGTTAAAAAACAAACAAACTATTTACACATAGTAACTTTCTCAATCTAGAGAAATATAACCTTCCAATTCCTATGCATATCCTTGAATTCATAGTATAACTAATCTTCTTGATGGCCTTTAATCGAATCACAAAATCATCACTATTTGTGATATTGTCATTCAAGTATCTATACATAATTCATTTTTGATAAGTTATACTTGTTACTTTAAAAGAATATAACTCTACTCTACAAACAAATTAGAGTTTCAGGGTGCAAAACATTTCCCATTTTTCCATATTTTCCTCTACATCATATCCCTATCTGATATGATGAAGCAAACAATAATCAAATAGTAACTCCCTACTTTCCCCTTTTTTCCACAAGTCCCTACCCTATGGTGTAGGACAAGATTAAGAAAACACTAATAAGATATTTTTTTGAATCTTATGTCCTCTAAAGTTCTTAGAATCTCGAAAGTTTTCATAAGAAAGCCACCAACAAGAATACATGGAATAATCTTCAAGTAGTATGTTTTTAACTTCTTTTTGTAGTAGTAGAGGAATGCCTAGTATTAATCTTAGAACTCCGGAAAATATATTTGTAACTGTTGTTTTCTATGCTACATCCCCTTATTAATATAATATTTTTTCTCTTGTTAAAAAACAAACAAACTATTTACACATAACAACTTTCTCAATATAGAGAAATATAATAGAACAATAAGAGTCAAAGAATTCTCCCTTCCAATTATTATGCATATCCTGGAATTCATATTATAACTAATATACTCGATGGCATTTTTTCCAATCAGATAATGCATCACTATCTGTGATATCCTCATTCCAGTATCTACAAATTAGAGTTTTAGGGTGGGAAAATTTTTCCCTTTTTTTTCCATATTTTCCTCTACACCATTACCCTATCGAAGTTTGGCTAATCCATGTTCCTTGAGTAGTTACAGTCAATCCTAAATTTTAATTTACTCACCTAGATCTACCTTTAAGACTTATCCAACTATGGAATTCCTTTTTCATTAGTGAACAAATTTCATCCAAGATCCACTCTGATTCTTATAAACTGGTATTACCTCCTAGGTAGTTCATATTCAAACATGATCTAATCAAGACTTTCATCATCCAATTTAAGTTTGCATAACATCATGCTCTATATCATTTATTACTTGGCGACCTTCACTAAAGGAATCAACATACTTCAACAACAAAGATAACCCACAGAATTTAATTAAGATGAAGTATATTCAACATATCAATCATATGAAATTCAAATTTATTGAAATATTCCCCATCAAGAAGATTCTTGAATTCTATCTAGAAATTGGTTGGTTCCCACATTGACTAGGACATAGATGTAAACAAGTTTGGGAAACCAATTGTTTCTAGTTTGAATTTAGTGTAAAGGTCAATTTGTTTGAGGCATACTGTTGAAGAAAGGTGTGGAAACCCATTCATTCTATAGGGAATTTAGAGAGCAACTTGTATTGATAGGGTCATTGGTAAAGTCATGAATTCATTTCATATAGAATTTAGTGGTAAATTCATATGGAAATTGATTGCTATTAGTATTGATTAGGAAATAGATGTAACGAAGTTGGAGAAATAAACCAAGACATTATAGAAGAAAGGTGTTGAAACGCATTCATGCCATATGGAATTTAGTGGTAAATTCATATTGAATGGGACATATGATGAAGAAAATTGTGAAAATTCATTAATTTTATATGGAAATTTGTTTGTATTGACATTGACTAGGAAATATATGTAACAAAGTTGGAGAAATCAAACAAGACATTACAAAAGAAAGGAGTGGAAACTCATTCAATCTATATAAGTTTAGTGGAAAAATCATATCAAATGAGAAATATTCTTGAAGAAAATTGTGAAAAGTCATGAATTCTATCTAGAAGTTGGATGGTTCCCACATTGACTAGGACATAGCTATAGAGAAGTTTGAGAAACCAATTGCTTCTAGTTTGAATTTAGTTTTTAGGTCGATTGTTTGAGATGTACTATTGAAGAAAGGTGCACAAACTCATTCATTCTATATGGAATTTACAGAACAATTTGTATTGACAGGGTCATTCCTGAAGAAAGTTATGAAAAATCACTAATAGTATCTAGGATTTGGCTTGTACGAGTATTTAGTAGGAAATATAGGTGAATAAGTTGATAAATAATTGTTTATGTCTTGAATTTCATTAGTAGGTCAATTGTTAGGGGCATATTATTGAAGAGAGGTGTCAAAAATAATTCATTATTTATGAAATCTATTGGCCAAGCCATATTGTATGGCACATTTTGGTGTAGAAAGTTATGAAACCTCATTAATTCCATCAAAATTTGGTTTGAAAAAGTATAGACTAGGAAATAGAGGTGAAGAAGTTGGGGAAACTAATTGTTTCTCATTTGAATTTGGTTGGTATGTCAGTTGTCTTGGACATATTATTGAAGAAAGGTGTGAAAACGCATTCATTGTATATGGAATTTAGTTGGAAATCCATAATGAATGGGACATATTATTGAAGAAAGTTGTGCAAACTCATTCACTATATCTGGAATTTGGTTAGTATCAATACTGATTAGGATATAAATTTAGTGGGATATGTATTGAATGGGACATATTGAATTTGGTTGGTAGATCGATAGTCTAAATGAGATGTTCTTCATGGGATTTAAAAATAGGTTTCTACTAACAAAATCTATGACTTTCACCAATTCATAAAATCCATGTTGATAGTGCGATCCCTCATCTTAAACTAGTAAAAACTAAAACTAAATGTAAGAATGAAATTTATACTACAATATCTTTGATGATTTATCACTCAAAAAAGTCTAAACATCTTTTCCTTAACACTTTATTAAAATACTCTTATTTTTCAACTAGTAACCTTGAGTAAAAACTAAAAGTAAATCTACAAATTAAATTTATACTACAATATATTTTATGATTTACCACTCAAAAAAGTCAAACATCTTTTGCAACCAATAACCTTGATTTTACATGTTTTTGAGTTGCATTATGAGTCCGAAGTTACATTTATAATAGTGCTCATAGGATGTTACTATTCTTGTATAAACATATAAACCTCTATATGAACATCAATTAAAAAATGTGATCAATAAAATATATATAGACATTATTAGAAAAGTCCTTAGTAACATTTACAAAAATATATTTAATGAAAAATAAAAATAATTTATAAAAATTACAGACCCTCTAGAATTGTTGAACCTAGATATCAATTAAACATCTAAAACAATAATAATAAAAAATAAAAAATATTGATAGGAGTTTATTGATTTGTAAAACAAGGCATTGTTATTCCTCATAAAATTAAGTTTATTAATTAAGTATTTCCAAATTAAATGTTGTAAGTTAGACAAAAAAATTATTCAACTTCCAAAATGTATTATGTTGATCAATAACTTAAACTTAATAACTATGATGTGAAAAAAATAGTTATTCAATTAAGTCAAATTTTATCTCTATTATAATTTTTGTAATAATAATTTTAAAAAAATTATCCATATATAATTAATCCAATTACCCAAATGAGGCTAGGTAACCATCTACAGGATATAATAAAATATATATAATTAATCCAATTACCCAAATGAGGTTAAATAACCATCTACATGATTTAATAAAGCAGTTAAATAATTTTTATGACCCAATTATGACATGGCACGTTGGGAGGAGGATGCCCTCTGGGAAAAATAGGGGTTATTCCTATCTGACGAGGCATACAAGGAGATCTATGTCCGATAAAGTGGGGAAAGTTTACACATGGGAAATATGACAAATGTATCACCCGTGCAAACATTTAGACAAGTGGATGTCTTATTGAAAAATGTGTTAAAAAGTAATAAGTATTTAACTCATTATGTAGACGAAGATTTGGATGTGGAAGAGGGTTTTTAAAAAACCTTTGGTGAAAAGAAACATGTTATCTATAGCTCTATGAAGGTGAATATCTCTTCGAAATTTGTGAACAAGGGTAAATTAACTGGAGAGGAAGAAAAAAGTAAAAGAAATCAAAAAAGTTTGAAGGTTTGTAGCAACAGACCCATGTATATCTTAGGAAAGGATGTCTCACTGGATAGGGTCATGAGATTATCTACGAAGGCATTGGTTGGGAATTTTTTTTACATCAATATGGGGAAAAACAAGCTCAAGTAGTGAATTTAGGACATTTGGAAGCCAAAGGTTGCTTATTTCCCTCGGTATAGACTTCTTTCCAATCATTGGATTATCTTCCATTTCCTGTTTGAAGAAGACCTAATAAAAATCCTTGAGACTCTGTGGATTATTGATAGAAGCATTTTAATGCTAAAGAAATGGGAACCGGTTTTTAATCCCTATTTGGATTTGTTAAAGAAGAGATGTTTATGGATGTTGATGCCTGATTTTCAATAGAGTTGTGGGTTTTAAATATTTTTAAGGATACATGAGACTTTGTGGGTCAATTTGTTTATTTTGATGAAAATTATCTTACATGGAACAACAAAAGGTTGGCCTAGATTATGGTAGAAATGGATTTGGAATTGGGGTTACCATAAGATATAGAAATTTTTACAGATCATAGAGCCTATATACAACCCTGGATTATTAGCGAGAACCTTTTCGTTGTCATTTATGCAGACAAACATGACATATTAAAGCCAAATGTCGAAGATTGCTCGAGGATAAGATCTCAAATGATTTAGAAGAAGCGAGAATAGAGAAATCCTTAAACCATCCTCATCTGGAGTGGGATTCAACATGATCCATCGAAAAAGACTCTTTCATTGGTAAGATGCAGACTTTTTTTCCCTCCTTTTTAAGTTCTCTTTAGAAAGATGATATAAAGGCTCTTTCCTAACATGAGGATTGGATAGTAGAATTGTTTGGAGGTTTTTGGGAATTGGTAATGAATTAATTTGATAACTTTCCTTCAGATGATTCCTTAGTAGAAAAATAGTTAGCAATATCACATTAGTTCCCAAACCCTAATAGGGTTTCAACAAAAGAGGAATCCCTGGTTGGAACCCAATATAGGGTTTTAAATAATGATCTTTCTTCTCTGAAAATTCATGTTATTCCAAGACCCATTCCTGAAGAGGATGTCTTAGGGGGTTTAGTTGGTGTAGTTCATCTCGGCGGTACTAGTGTTGGTGTTGGGTATATATTATTGGATTCCCCTATTCTCCATGTTCTTGACAATAACTGTGATATAGGACCTTCATATTTTCACGCTGGAATTACAATCCATGTGTCCTATAAAGATTTTCTTACAAAAACTACTTTTCAAGTTTACAACAGTATAGAGGGTTCAAAAGCAATGGGTGATAGATCCAATATCACAATAAGAAAAAAAACCTTTGAAGAAAAATACTGAAAGAAAGGATTCTAGTGATATTGAGGGTAGTTTAGCACCATTCAATCCATTACCTATTTCTCCAAACTTGGAACCTCGTTCTTCCCCAAGGGCTCTTAGAGCACAATGATCCGATTTGGGGGTTCCTCCATGATTCTCCTTTCATATAACTTGAGGGGGGTTGGGGGTGCCCCAAAAATGTTAACCATAAAGAGGTTAATATCATCTGTGAAACTTGATATCATCTTCTTCCAGAAAACAATGGTTGATCATGAGAAGGCCAAAAATTTCTTCTTAAAATGTTGTCCGTATAGGAATTGTGTGGAGAAAAATTCTTATGGACTCTCGGGGGGTTTGATTTATGGATGGAATCCTTCAAAAGAACATTTTCAAGTCTTACATATCTCTGTTAGTATAATTTTGGAAGGTCGAATAAAATACATTTCTTACCTTGTAAAACCATTGAACTGTTATGGGCCATACAAAGACAGAGTTCCCTTTTGGCATATTTTGGAGAACAATGGTTTCTTAAAGGAGGATAATATAATAATTCGAGGGGACCTTAGCTTAACTCTCTCTTATAAGGAGATTTGGGGGGACTAAGCAAGATTAGATCCCCTCTCTAAATTTTTTCCTCTTTGTTTACTTCAACAGCTTTAGTTGATATTTTTCCATGTCCGATCTTTCCAACATGGAGGAATGGACACAATGGATCAGAAGGAATTTCAAAAATACTATATCATTTTCTTATGAATGAATATATTTTGGGTAACCTAATCAGATGTATCTCTTGGGTCTTAAACTCCTTTCTATCAGATCATAACCCTGTTTTCCTACAGTTTGAAGAATAAAAGGATACATTTCATTTCACTTTCAAATTTAATCATGCCTAGTTGATGGAGAAGGATTTTAATTTTCTAGTAAGGTCAACTTGGTTGTGAATGTCTTCTTGGTAAGACTCTTCAACTATGAATCTAATAGTTTCCAAGCTAAAAAAATTAAAAGAAGTTTTGGTTTCTTGGAAAAAAGAGAACATAAAAAAGATGCAGGTCGAATATAGTGATTTGGAGCATAAATTAATAAAATTTGTGCAAATATTTCCTTCTGATGTAAAAGAAGAGATCATGACACTTGAAAAGAGAAAAGCAGAGATTCTCCTAGGAAGCAAAATGTTGAAAAAAACAACATTATCAATAGAACAACATAAATGGATATATAAAATCACCACTTTTTATATGGAAATATTACATAAAAATGGGAAGGATAAAATAGTAGCAAATGCCCTTTCAAGAAAGGATGAATAGGTACAAACTTTTGCAATATTAGTGATAATTCCCAAATGGTTGAATGAAACTCAAAGTGAGTATGCCAAAAAATGTGGAAGCACCTTCCATCATCAATCATTTGATAAAACATCCAAAATTTGAATGGAGTAACAACATAATTTTGGTACAAGGGAAGAATCTATTTAAGTCTCAACTAAATATTTAAAACTAAGGTTTCACAAGAGTTCCATGATTCACCCGCAGCATGCCATGTAGGATTCTTCAAAACTTGTACTATAACATATAACAATCATTATTTTGTAAAGGAATGAGTGGGGATATCCATAAATATGTAGCAGAGTGTTACACATGTCAAAGAAATAAGAGTGAAAATGTCAGGACCCACAGATTACTCCATCCATTGCAGATTCCCAATCAGAAATGAGAGGATATCTCAATGGATTTCATCGAAGGGTTACCAATTTCTGAAGGGAAGGATAAAATATTGGTGGTAGTAGAAATACTCACTAAGTATGCACGCTTTATTGGGGTAAGGAAAATAGACTCTGCAAAACAAACAATTGAAGTACTCTATAAGAACAGTTACAATTTACATGGTTTTCCCAAGATCATTGTTAGTGATAGAATCACCAATTTTAAAGGAAATTTTTGGAAAGAATTTTGCAAAGAAATTGGAACATCCCTCAATATGAGTTCAACTTACCACCTCCAAATAGATGGCCAAAAAGAAATTGTTAATAAATGTTTGGAAAACTATCTTTGTTGTTTTGTAACTGGTAAGAAAAACAAATGGTTTCAATTGTTGCACCTTTCTAAATGGTGGTATAATTATACTTATCACACCTCTACTAAAACGACACCATTTAAGTCTATTTATGGTTATGAAATATCAAAATGGAAGGAACTAGCCCTAAGTGAAATACGAGTTCCTATAGTTAAAGATCATCTCGAAGAAAGTTAGGAGATCATCCAAATACTCAAAAATAACTTGATAGTTTCAAGCAACAAAATGAAGAAGTAGGCAGATCAACACAAAACTGAAAGAGAATTTGAAATTAGAGAATGGGTGTTTGTAAGGATCCAACCCTATAAACAAGTTTCCCTTAAACAACAAGGAAAAAATAAATTGGCATTGAACTTTTATGGACCTTATCAAATTAACAATAAAATCAATCCAGTGGCTTATGTATTGGAGTTACCTAATAAAATTCATATTTACAATGTTTTTCATGTCTTGTCCTCTAAAATAGTATTGGAGAAACATCAAAAGGAAAAAATAATTCTTCATACATTAGATGAAAAGGGTAGAATCGTTTTAGATCCGGAAGCCATTATAGATGTTCGGGAGAAAGGGTTACATTCTCATATAATCAAAGAATATTCAATTAAATGGAAGAATCTTCCAGAAGAGGACATTGCTTTCGAATAAGAACAATTCCATCAGTTACATCCATCATTACCATTTCTTTGAGGACAAAGCAATTTTAAGGGGAAGACAATGTTGTATAAATAAATTAGTTGTTACAATATTAATTAAATAATAGGATAATTATATTAGGAAAATGTATGTTCATTTAAGGGACATGTTCCTTGAAATCTTGCATGGGTTATATATTTCAAACCCACTATAATTGTAAGGAATATTCACTATTATTATTCAATTATGTGTGTGTGTATGTGTGTGTGTCCAAATATTCTCAAGTCTATGATTATTGGTCTATAACACTCTAGTGTACTTGGAGTATGTTATTGGTGGAGGGGGAATCTATATTGGTCTTGTGAAGATGGAGGTCGTAGTCAAGTCGAAAAATATTACCAATTTCTTCAAGGTTAGGATATTTGTGGGAGTATAAAAATTCCTTTAGAAGTTAATAACATCATTTTAGCAATGGTTGCAACAGCTTGTGTCAAAACAACCAACAACAAGAGTTTTTGTTGGGGAAATAATCATGAGAAGTATTTTGAAGTAATGAAAGAAAATTTGAGTCAAGAATTAGTTCTCACATTGTTCAATTTTCATAAGCCCTTCAAAGTGGAGAGAAATTGGCTCGTGGGTATGTTATGGGAATGGTTTTGACGTAAGGAGCTAAGACAATATACAATCATTCTAAATTGTTTCATTGTGAAATCCTAAAATACCACACATATAACAAGGAGCAATATTCCTAGTTCAAGATGTTAAGAAGTGGAAGCACCATTGTAACATACCCAGCCACCCACATGCCGAGCATGCTACTTCAAGCCCGTTGTTAGCAACATTACTTGTCTTCAGCATCGGGATATCTAGGTCTGCAGGTTGCACGAGGAGCGCCCAAGCGCAGTGCATAGAAGAAGTCCTTTTTCGGACTTAAAATCAAGTGAGCAGGCAAAATTATAGTGTCAACAGTCTGGATTCATCCATATGAGTAGATCAACGGTTGGCAGGAAATCGCAGGTAGAAAATTTGCGTCAAGGTTAGCGCAATGGATAGCGCCCATACTGTGTGAAGGAAAAGATAGTAGTCGTCCATCCATAGGATGTGTGGCACGAGATCTGGTCACGTCGGCATTTTGGCATTCGAGAGTTCGAAGGGTGAGACTTTCATGTTGTTCCACATCTCGAAACCCCGAACCCCGAAAGCGCCGAACGTCGGCCCCACGGTATCACGGAGCATTCTCAGCCATCCATCCAAAGGGGACACCTGGCGCCCAATTGATCCATCTCGACATTTTTCCCATTGCGACTCCAAGGCACTGGGAGCAACCCCGTCGTATTCCAGATACACGAGGTGATGGGAATGTCCAAAACTCAGGCCCACAACATCGCTGAGAAGGTCCGGGACCGTCATATCTGAGAAGGACGCGTGGCACCAAATTTAACCATCTCGGCGTTTCATTCATCGTGACTATGATAAGCAAGGATCAACCCCTCCCTATTCGCAAATGCCGAAAGCACCTTCGAGAATAAGATGCAGGGTCACGGCCTGTGGTCATTCGAGAGAGGAAAAGAGTTATGAAAAGGTGTCAAAGCGTCGGGTTTTTCCACAGAGGGGAATACCGTGTCCTCCAAGACCAGTTCAGCCAACTTCGATCCTGGTCCTCGTTGAAGAATTAAATGAATGTGAACAAAGGTAGTAGAAACCTCAGCTCACTTATTGAATGCGAGGTATGGGGGTTCCAGCAAACAGTCTGCCCGAGACATTCCTGTACATTGATTTTCTCCAAAAGGTCACGGTCAATCCTCATCTGACCAGAGAAAGTCCGCGCACACCATGTTGGACTTTAATGTTGCTGCCATATCCCCTGTAGGAACCATGCACAGTTAATATGGCGTATGACGAAAGTTACCCGTCCATATTCGGCTAAGGGGACACCACACCTTGGATGACTGAACATGCCTCTGATAATCAAATTTTGGTTGAGTATATAGAATCAGTCTTTGTATTTTGTAATCCGTCAATGGTAGAGTGAAGCTCCCGATTGTAATTTTTTAATAAACACTCTAGTTCTCTGGTTATGCATCTGTATGTAAGATTTCTTGTTTAGTGAAAGACAATTTCCTTATTCCATCTAGTTTTCATCTCATACCGAGGGAGTTCATGATTGACTGATTCACATGAATTATTGCAGTTGTGTTACAATAAAATATTTAGTGTGGCACTATTGCATTCTTTGGTTTTCTGCATTTGAATGTAAGAAGATCTCGCATTTAAATGCATTCTACTATAGTCTACTAGAAACCTGATGTTGACAATAGACTTTTGCATCTCTCTGATACAAGTCTTCCCCTTACTCACCCTTACTAAAACTCACTGTCTGAAGTTATCTAAGACCTCACTTGCCCATGCACGCCTAGCCTAGTTTCGGAGTTAGAACAACATCGTTCTGAGTTAACTTGTATTCGATCACCCCATTAAACAAATCGTGACATAAACTGATGGGCGTCGGGCTCTGCTCCTGCTGCAATCTAGGGGTGAATTCTGATGCTAACACCCGCTTCTGAACTAATTTTGAATTCTGATCAAACTTTTAATGAAATAAAGATGCATGAAATATTCACACGCATATATCAAGATTCAAGATACCATATAAAAGAAATGAACCATATGTCGTGCACAATAATAACCAACAAGCATGCATATTATGGATATGAATTTTCGTAGATAAATAAATACACATCGGAAATAAATATACAGGTAAATGAAACCATGATAGAGAGAGCACTTATCTTTTAATGAAATGAATCAGGAACTGGCTACAAACCAAGGATGTTCCACCCAACCATAGACATTGTTGTTCCAAGTCTCAACAACAATGTCATCCTTGATCCAAGGTTATGGGTCCAAAAGGATGGTTCTAGAGTGTCACTCAGCTTCCTAAACCAGTCAACACTCAAGTTCTCACAATATTCTTAGCACACACAAAAATCCAAAGTGCACTAGCTCTCTTCTACCCAACTTGAACAGCCAAAGAGAATGGACCCTCTTCTCTACCACACATTCCCTCAGGCTTTCCACCTCCTCCCAGGGATCCAATGCATCTGTTCAAGAATCTCCATGTTGGAACTCTCAGGATTCGTATCTGTGGGAAAACCTTAATGCATGCCAATGAATATCAAACATGCAGGCATTAATTAATGGTTCGAATACACCAGAATTCACTACTTCCAACCAAACCATGGCTCCTCTCCATAATTCATTTTTATCTCCCCAGCCAATATAAAAAGGAATGAAGAATGAAGAGTGGGTAAAGGAGTGAATGGAGAGAGAACATAGTGAAAGGTGTGAACAATGAACAATGAACAATGAGTGAGTGAGTGAAAGAGTGAAGAAGAAGCAACCCCCAAACAACCCACAAGATGGGTTTATATCTTTACTTACAAATCAAGAACCACATGGCCTTCTTCAAGAAGATCATGTAACCACTCCTCTCCATTAAAAATTATGGGTAGATAAAATATAAAATAAATACTTATCCCCTTAATCCCCCTCTCTTTTGGAATCATATCCCCCTACAACTCTTGTCCTTTTCCATCTAGAAGACAATGATGTATGTATTATTAATAATGATCAAAACATTACCTTTCCTAGGCACACTAGCCTCTTTTAGTTGTTTGGGAACCCTCGCCTTTCATAGATTAAGAAAATATATTATTTAATATAGGGCTCGAAAACCCTGGTTATTACAGCCCCTCCCCCTTATTTTGGAACTGTCCTCAATGAATATACAAAACAAAAGAACAAAATTTCAAAATTTATTCAAAATGTTGCGTGTATCTGCCCACATGGCATCTTCATGCTCCCAAGTAGAATCTTCAGGACCATAGTAGGTCCACTGGACTCTTACCAGCTCTATAACTCGATTCTGGAGCATTTTGACTTTTTAATCCAATATTTGTATTGGATGGACCTGAAAGTCTCCCTTTGTATCTACCTAAATCAGATGCCAATCAATAACATGGTTAGGATCATGTACATATTTTTTTAGCAAAGAGAAATGAAATACATTATGCACATTCATGGAATTAGGAAATGCAAGCTTGTATGCAATTGGCCCTATTATGTCCAATATCTCAAATGGACCACAGAATATGGCTACTATCTTTGTACAACTACCCAACTATAAAGAGATCTTCTTGGGATTCACTTTTAAAAGGACATGCTCCCACACTTTAAATTCTCTAGCTATCATGTTCTTATTTGCATAAATTTTTTGTCTTTCTTGAGCTTCCTTTAAATTCTACTTAATTCTAACCATCTGGTATTTCATATCCTTGAGAAATTTTGGCCCAAGTACCAGTCTATATGTTAGGTTGTCCCAACTCACTAGAGTATTGCATTTACTACCATACAAAGCTTCAAATGGGCTCGTTTTCAACAAATCTTGATACCCATTATTATAGGAAAACTCAACCAAGTGAAAGTAATCTTTCCACTTAAATGGCTTATCCATCACATACATTCTCAACATGTCTTCAATTCCTGGTTGAATATCTTTGTCTTCACATATGACTGTGGATGGTATGTTGTGCTAAAGTTCATATTTGTACCAAATCCTTTAAACAATCCCATCCATAAATTAGAAGTAAACTTTGTGTCTCTGTCTGAGACAATTGCCTTAGGTATCCCATGCAACCTAGCAATCTCCCTCATGTAAATTTCTACAATATTTGTTGTTATATGAGTCATTTTTACAAGAAACAAATGAGCATCCTTTGTCAATTTATCAACCACTACCATGATTGAATCATGTTGTCTTGATGTCCTAAGAAATTTCATTACAAAATCAATGGTTACCACTTCCCACTTCTTCTCTGGAATTGGTAATGGTTGTAGAAAACTCATTGGGTGCCTATGCTTAGTCCTTACTCTATGACATTCAATACATATAGAAATGTAATCAACAACATCACTTTTCACTCCTAGCCAAAATAATTGGCTTCTTACTGCTGTAATTTTTGGTAACTGGGATGTCAGACATATGGAACATTATGCATTTGTTTTAATACCAAATTCCTAGGTTTTTCAGAACTAGGAACACAAATTCTATTTTTATGCATAATTAATCCATCTTCCTTCATCTCACATTCTTTAATTTTTTGTTGTACATTTTCTTATTGTAAGACTTCATTTACCTGTAGGTAATCATGATCTGTGACAACATCATCTAAAATTATGTTCTTTAAATCTGACTAATGCATACTAACAACTGTAGCATGCATGAGATGTACTCTTCTACTAAGTGCATCAACAACTTTATTTTATTTTCCTTTGATATGTTTGATGTCAAAATCGTATTCACTTAAAAATTTGAGCCATCTCGTATGCCTAGAATTTAAAGTTGGTTGTTCAAAAAGATATTTCATACCACTATGGTATATTCTTAGTTCAAACCTCTTCCCCATGAGATAATGCCTCCACATATTTAAAGAGTGAACAATGGGAACAAGTTTTAAGTCATATGTAGCATAGTCCTCTCATGATCTTTAATCTTTCTGGACTCATAAGCAATGACATGTCCATTTTGAGTTACGACTCCACCAAGTCCTTCCTTCCATGCATCTGTACATACCACAAAACTTCCATTTGGGTCAGCAATGTTTAAAATAGGAGCACTAGTAAGTAATTCTTTCAACAGATTAAAGTTATCTTCACACTCTGTTGTCCATTCAAATTTAATTAACTTATTTTGCAAGGAAGTGATTGGATGAACAGTCTTAGAAAACCCTGCTATAAATATTTTGTAGTAACCAACTAACCCCATAAAAGATCTGACTTATGAAACATTTATGGGTGTTGGCCATCCTCTAATGGCTTCAATGTTCTCTAGATCCATTGTTATACCTTGTTCTGAAATAATGTGTCCCAAGTAATGGATATTTTATTGGTAAAAAGAACACTTATTAATCTTGGCATAGAACTGATGTTCCCTTAGCAATTGCAATACCAATCTTAGGTGATGTGCATGCTCTTCCTCTAACTTAGAATAGACAAGTATGTCATCCATGATTACTATGACAAAATTATCCAAATAATTTATGAATATGTCATTCATTAAGCACATAAAGACAACTGGTGCATTGGACAGTCCAAATGGAACCACTACAAATTCATAATGCCCATACCTAGTTCTAAAGGATGTCTTATGGATGTCATATTCCTTGATTCTCACATGATGGTATCCCAATCTCAAGTCTATCTTAGAGAAAATATTTTCCCCTCTTAGTCGATCAAAGAGGTCATCAATTCTAGGTAGAGGGTACTTGTTCTTTACATTGAATTTATTCAGCTGGTGAAAGTCAATACACAGCCTCAAGGTTCCATCCTTCTTTTTTACAAAGAGTATTGGTGCTCCCCAAGGTGAAACACTTGGACGTATGTACCCTTTCTTCAACAATTTTTCCAATTGCATTTGTAATTATTTTAATTCTGGTGTACTCATTATGTAAGGTGTTTTTGATACAGGGGTAGATCTTGGCACTAAATCAATAGATAAATCTATATTCCTCTTTGGTGGCAACCCTGGTATTTCTTGGAATACATCTTCAAATTCTTGTAGTACCGAAAATTCTTCAAGGATTGGCCCCTTTTTCTTTTTTGGCTCCTCCACATGGGCTGCATACAATTGACATCCTTTTCTAAAACATCTCTTCAGCTGTAAGGATGAAATCTCCCTTATAGAGATGGGTCTTGGAACTCCTTTCACAGTGCTATGTTTTCCTTCTTCATCAATACATGTAAATGTCTTGTTATGATATTCTAGGACAACATGATTCTTGTCCAACCAATCCATTCCAATTAGAATATCATAGGACCCCAATGGTATAATATTTATATCATCATTAGTATTCACACCATTAAGACTTATGGAACAACCTTTGACCATATCATGGATTCTCCTTTTGGTTCTAGTGGCTAGTTGAACCAAAATTTATTTTTCAAGCTTACTTTTCTCCAAATTTAATATATCCACTATTTTAGGATCGATGTTGTTAGAAAAAATGGATTCAGAGCAATAAAATAAAATAAAAATACATAAATAAAAAATAAAAGATACACAATACAATAGAGACATAGATATACATGGTTCACCTAGTCTGGGCTACATCCACCAGAGAATTTCCAGGTCCTTCCTTTCTATTATCCAACAAATGAACGGATACAACCTACAACACACCTATTGTAACTTCCTCTTATTTCTCTCATAGTCTCCTTTCTCAGAAGACAATATTCGCAATGATACATAGCCGCAATACATTTCCCTCATAAAAGAGGGTTTTCTTCTAGGCAAAAAAAATTGTAACATAACTTCTACCATCATACCTGCGACCTTATAATGATTGATCCAAATTTACTATGAAATTGAAATATACATTTACAAGGAAAATGTTCCTTCAGGGGTCCACTTTCCTCCGAATCCCACAGGGGGGGAAAGTTTCCCCTGCAACTCCCCTGCATGGAGGAGTGTACAATCTTTCAAGGTGTAAATTCTTCATGGGGTATAAACACGGATGAAAATAAAAACTTATGAATTAGGAAGATAATCAGGCTCCACAACCAACATATGTAACAATGACATTGTCTTGAATCAATTAAAATAGCAACAAGTTGATTAATGATCTTACATTCCACCTCGATCATATTGGATTGGTACTCTTCTTGTCAATCATCTAAGGCTGAATATATTATTCCCATGTCTTCTACTATTGTAGCCTCTTTGATGTTGTGCATGGTCTTCACTTTTTCCTTTCTATGAGGGAAATCCTTGTACAATTGATCTTATTTGCATCCCCAACATTGGATTGGTGGTCTTCCACTTTTTCCCAAGGAGTCTTCTCTCTTGGATCCATCCTTAGCACATTGGTCTGGTTGATTTTTATTTGGATTATTTCTATTGAAAGGAGGTTTGAATCCTTTATTTATCTGATCATACTTCTCTTTCTTCTTATCCTTCCAAGATTTCTTCAAAGACTCTCTTCCCATTCCTTGCTCATACAGGTATTTATCCTTCATAATGGTCTCATTCAAATTCCTAGGTTCATCATATTGAATATTCTCTTTATAAAAGGATGGAAGTCCACTCAAAAACCTCTGTAATTTCACCTTCTCATATTTTATAAACCCCAAATACTTTAGCAACCCCACAAACTTATTTTCATATTCTTCCATGGTCGTGCTCCCCAGCCTGAGTTCAATGAAATCCTTCATTTTATTTTCATAGACGTTCTCTAAAAGGTACTCCTTCTGAAAATATTTCTTGAACTGCTTCCAAGTGATCATATTCTCATTAATGTGCTCAACTTTCTTCAGTTGATCCGACCACATAGCAGCTTTCCCACGTAAATGGTATGTGGAAAATCTAGATTCTAGGTTTGATGATTAGTTATGAAATTGAAAATACCTCCTGAGTCCAACCAACCATGCCTCAACATCATCTTCCATTTTATTTTCACCATCAAAGGATGGTGGCTTAAGCTTCCTCGACTCTCCTTCCAAACTGTCCAATTCATGTCTTCTTCTTTCATTCCTAACAGGAGATACCTATGGACTACTTATGGAATATTTAGATGCAGAAAAATCCCTTCCTGAGTATGGAGGTGAGTGATGTCTATGATTTCTTCTAGCACTTATTGAATAACTAGTTCTTCTACGATCATCTCTTCTTTCATGACATCTTCCCTCTTCCTCTTGTTTTGAGTTTGATCCATTCTTTGTTTTCCTTTAGAACTAATTTAAGCTTTGCATCACTTAATCATTTATATGTTTGTTTTCTCTTATCAGTCTCGACTCTCATTGTCTTTTTTGTAACTCTGCACTTCTATTTTCAGGCTTCTCACAGTCTCTATCAATATTACTTGCTCCCCTCTGGCCTGGTGTCCATTGGACTCTGTCTCTGCATTACCAACACTGATATTTTGACCTTTGGAGGCCTCTTTATCATGGTTGGAAGCTCCCTCTCCTTCTTCCATTTATTGAATATGCATTCTTGTATCGAACTAATATATTTACACCCCCTAATTATGCAAAATGTGCAAGCAACCATTTTGTTAGACTTATGCATATTATAAAAAAAAAATTCAAACAATTCTACAATTCCTTTTTCTTCTCAATTCATGAATAATATATTATCATTCTCCATATTATAATAATTCCATGTTATCCTCCTCTGAATCATATTTCCAATGACTATAATCTTTCCCCAATTTGATATTTGAGCTGAAAGTTATGGCTTCCCGAAGAAAATCACTTTCGACCCCTTTTCTTTTGTTTTGCAATAGGATCTTGTTGAAATATTCCACAACTCCTTTAATTGGTACAAAATTTGAATTCTACATAGGCACTTCCTTCAATCTACTTTCCTTGTGACCATGGCTCTAAACCACGAGCTTATTCACTCTTTAGCATCTTCCTCTATATTACTCTACACATGAGCTTGTTCGAAAACAATGTCCAAGGGATTGGTTATTACTAGGCCCTTCACGCCTCTAATTGACCCCTTTACCTTATCATGAGACCGGTCCTAGAACCAAGTCCTCCGGACTTTGGCCTTTGGCTATTCTCCCTTTCTAATATTCCAACTTCTCCCAAAGTAAACTTCGTTGAAACCCTTCTATTAACTCCACTACAAGATCAGATGATCGAGATTTAATATCATGTTGATTGGACGATTGTGCCCCATCTGGAGGCTTCAAAGAGATCGATGGTCACAAATTAATCAGGTGTTGATATGAACAAACTTAATCAATTTTTGACTTTAGTGCTCCGGGACTCTGGAGCATTACAACTCCCAAGTCGCTCAACTCTCCCAAAGTGATACTCATTGAAGCTCTTACCCTATCCTTCCATTGTTAAATCAGACAATCACAAGAACTCCCAGAGGGTCTCGGATAAACAAAACGGGTGAATTTTCTACTTCGAGACTCTGGGACATTACAACTCTCGAGTTTTTCAACTTCCACGGAGATATACCTATTGAAGCAGTCATAAAGTGACGATGATCGCTTACTGTCAGTTAATGCCTCCATGTACTTTATCCTTCCACTAGTTGATCCAATGGCCATGACTTAATCAAGTGTCAGGATCGATGGTCCTTATTCATTTTGTGACTTTGACACTCTGGTACTCCGAGGCATTTCAACTCTCGAGTTGTTCCACTTCCTCGAAGTGATAGTTGTCGAAGTTCTTACGCCATCCTTCCACTACTTGATTTAACGATTGAGAGAGGTCCCGAAGGGATCTTAGATCAATGGTCTATGTGAATTATTGACTTCAGTATTCAACACTTTCATTAGTAGAGATGTTGGATACTCCCAAAGACCATACTCCCAGAGATGGCATGGCATGTTGATGTCACCTATGGTGACATGGACCCATGGTATGTGTGCCATGTGTCACTAAAAAATAAGCAGGTTAGGGTCCAAAAGGTACTAAATATGTGTGACATGTGTCCCGCCATGATACCCTAGCCACATGGCATACAAAACATTATCAATAGAATGGACGGTCAACCATCTCTGCTCCAGATCTAACGACCTGCATTACTCCTGAATTCTTCCCTCAATCTAATGGTTGATGGGATTTTGGGACTTTGAAACTTTAGGACTTCGGGTCATAGCAGTTCTAAAATAGTTCGATTCTCCTCGAGTTAACTTCCCAAAGTGGTTAATGCCGGATAATCCTGACCAATGGTTGATATTTCACCCGAGCTTCCCATCATATCGGACGATCAGTGGGACTTCGTGACTTTGGCCCGTTTCATTCTTTTTCCATGTCTCCAATGATTGTCAAAGCGGTGAAGTTCCAAATTTTTCCATATCCTTCTTGGCTTTGATCAACAGTTGTGATCACTCCTGAAATCCAAAAGGGATGTCCATGATTCTATGATCCTTTACAAAGCATCTTTATCAGCATGATGCTCTGGCTTCTAAGCGATCTCTGCAACACTATCTCTCGTGAGATTTAAGATCTCAAGGAAATATTTATTTTTAACCATAATACCTTGTCCATAGTTCTGAACCATACGAGTTTGGTGTTTCAACCTGAAGCTCTGATACTAATCTGTAACATACCCAACCACCCACAAGTCAGGCATGCTACTTCAAGCCCGCTTTTGAACTAATTTTGAATTCTGATCAAACTTTTAATGCAATAAAGATGCATGAAATATTCACATGCATAGATCAAGATTCAAGCTAAAATATAAAATAAATGAACCATATGTCCTGCACAACAATAACCAACAAGCATGCATATTATAGATACAAACTTCCATAGACAAATAGATACACAGTGGAAATAAATATACAGGTAAATGAAACCATGATAGAGAGAGACCTTATGTTTTAGTGAAATGAATCACCAACTAGATGCAAACCAAGGACGTACCACCCAACCGTAGGCAATGTTGTTCCAATTATACACAACAATGTCACCCCCAAGCCATGGCTATGAGTCCACAAGGAGGGTTCCAGAGTGTCACTCAACTTCCCAAACTAGTCAACACTCAAGCTCTCATAGGATTCTCATCATAAACAACAATCCAAATTACACCAGCTCTCTTCTACCCAACCTGCACAACCCAAGAGAATGGACCCCCTTCTCTGCCACATAATCCCTCAGGTTGTCCACCTCCTCCCAAGGCTCCTATCTGTATTTTCAAGAATCTCCATTCTAGGACTCTCACGATTCATAGCTATGGGAAAAACATAATGCATGCCAATGCATCTCAAACATGCAGGCATTAATTCATGGTTGCAATACACCAGTAGTCACTACTGCCATCCAAAACATGGCTCCTCTCCATAATTCGTTTTTCTTTCCCTAGCCAAGATCAAAAGGAATGAAGAATGAAGAGTGGGTAAAAGAGTGAATGGAGAGAGAATAGAGTGAAAGGTGTGAACAATGAACAACAAGTGAGTGAGAGAATGAATGAAGAAGAAACAACCCCCAAACAACCCACAAGATCGGTTTATATCTTTACTTGCAAATCAAGAACCACATGGCCTTCCTCAAGAAGCTCATGTAACCACTCCTCTCCATTAAAAATTATGGGTAGATAAAATATAAAATAAATACTTAACCCCTCAAGCGCCCTCTCTTGTGGAATCATAGTCCCATATAACTCTTGTCCTTGTCCGTCTAGCAGCCAATGATGTATTTATTATTAATAATGATCAAAACATTACCTTTCCTAGGCACACTGGCCTATTTTAGTTGTTTGGGCACCCTGGCCTTTCATATATTAACAAAATACATTATTTAATATGGGGCTCAAAAACCAAGGGTATTACAATAAGAGTTTTTGGTGGGGAAATAATCATGACAAGGATTTTGAAGAGATGAAAGAAAAGTTTAGTCAAGCATTAGTTCTCACATTGTTCAATTTGCATAAACCCTTCAAAGTGGAGAGAAATTGGCTCATGGATATGCTATGAGAATGGTATTCATGTAAGGAGATAAGACAATATACTATCATTATAAAATGTTTAATTGTTCAGTCCTAAAATACCACACATATAACAAAGATCGATATTCCTAGTTCAAGATGTTAAGAAGTGGAATCATCATCTAGTGGGAAAGGAGACCATCATTCACACAGATCATTAAATGTTTTAATATTTCCAAGCCCAAAGTAATCTTCAACAATCAAGATACTACAAGTTGATGGGATTTTTGTAATGATTCCATCTTATCATCAACTATAAGAAGGTTGGTACTAATAAGTTGAAATACATTATTTGAAGGCCTCCCACATCCAACATCATATCTTTGAGTACTCTTATGCACATGCATCCCTTAATCCATGATATATACAAAGAGAAGTAAATGAGGACGTGATTACAGAGATATTTTAGTAGTTACAAGGTCAAGAATGTGAAGAAGAGGGTGATAACAAGCCTAAGTACCATCTTCAGGGTGGGTTGCTCTAAAAACTATATAAAATTTGCATTCTTAAAAGATAAATATTGAAACTTATCAGAGAGGCCCACATCTCCAAAGTTGTAGGTCGTTTGGTGTTGAGAAAAATGTGGAAAACATACAAATGTATGCATATTAGCCCATAATGTAAGAATATATAGCTCAATTATGCATACATTGTTGTCCTAGTAACCTAGTAATATGAAACATTGTTTATACCATCCCTTACATGTACCTACTACACCATGGGAGAGTAACTCCATGGATTTTGTGGTTGGTTTCAAAAGAATATAGTGGGGACATAACTTTGTATTTGTTGTAGTGGACAAATTTAGTAAGGTATTCATTCTCATGTCTTCTAAAAGCACCATCAAGGGACAAGATGAAACAATCATGTTATTGGAAAATCTCTTGGTGCACTTTGGGATATCAAG
>SNQJ01S0036224.1:9120-45722 GCA_010110895.2 Picea sitchensis
TATATATATATATATATATATATATATATATATATATATTTATTTGCATCATTCATGTTAGAGGTGAATATAAAAATATAACAGAAGTTCTAAAATTTAAGAATCATTATTATACGAATACTTTATTTAAAATTATGAAATATTTTTTAAAATTTTAATATATATTTGTTTTTAAGAAGTTAATATAAAAAGTATTTACCTCATTGATAGAGGTGAATATTGGAAAAAAAATATTAAAAATTCAATTCAATATTAATAAAAAATTCCAATAAAGTTACAAAAAGATTGCATCAAAGTTTCATTTGAGAGTTTTTAAACCAAAACTAAAACTAAAACTAGTACCGGGACCATCAACCTATTACAAAGCATGTGAGAGTTTTTAAACAAGAACAAAAACTAATACCAAAACCATCAACCTATTACAAAGCTTCTCTATATCTTTAGACAGAACTTTTTGGTATTTCTTGGTGTAATAGATTCTATAAAATAAACCTAAGATTTTAGCTACTTTATAAAACATAAAACTTAACAGAAAACATGATTACTAACCACTTCTTCCACTTCTTAATTTATTAGGTCTTGTATTACAACTTCCATGTCTTCAATTTCTTAGTGTACTATTTCTTCTTTCTTTATCAACTCACGATTGGAATTGACTGATTGCACTTGGTTTGAAGCCCTAGATTGTTCTCACTTATTCAAATTTACGACCATGTTCCTAAACATATTGAGTTCTTCCTCAAAAATAGTTATCTAATGCCTTTGTTGAACAAGAGTGTTGATGATTGTTACTATCTAAGAAGTAACTCGGTGTTTCATTCTCATGAATTTTTTAATGGAATCTATGAAGATTGAAGTCTTGTTACACTATACAAACCACTAGTGATTCTTGAGAACATGATTAATATTATGTAGCTCATAATATAATACATCAAAACTTTGTTAGAGTCAAGTCTTCAAATCACTTTCATATTATCAATGTTTCCCTCTATCCAATTTCCTTGCCTTACCTTCAATCCCTAGGAGACCCATAATTGATTCATTTTGGACACTATAATGTATGTGCACCCACCCAACATGAAATACCTTCTCTAATTCAAAGAAAAATGAGACAAAAAAAATAAGAACCCCACTTGGAGGAGAGACGAGTATACTAACAAAACCACTAGAGCCAAAGCTTGAAATAATCTAGGTAAATGTGAGCCTTCCTGACATGAAAAGGGTTAGAGGAGGAGGCTCACTTAAAGCCAAAATAAATCTAAGAAAATATGTACAATCGCAACCAGGTGAACAAAACTCACCATGTTTTTGCGCATAATTGAAATTTATGTTCTCCACCTTCGAATTCTAGACCATGGTGCCATAATTCCACCTTGATAGGTGAAATTTCTTGTTATGGTTTCAAATTCCTACAGAGCCAAGAGGCTAGGCATACAATGTGTCTCATATCTCTTTTGATTTCGATGATTAACTTATTGGGAAGCATTTGAGGAAAACCCTCAAGTACATCCCCTCATTTCGAGGATAGTACCTAGGGTAAACCCTAGATTCTTTAGGGCACATGGTGGTCAATAATAGGGGCTCAAAGCCATTACAACAATATGCTCATACAGAGCTCAACATGTCACATAAGAAGATAGAACCTTATTGTGGAGGAAAACACTCCAACCTAATTAAGAGAAAGAACCCATCATTACAATGATTAAATAAAATTAAACAATAATAAAATTTATAATTTATTATATGTTATATGTTAATTAATTAGTCATGTTTACTTAAAGCATGTAATATTAATATAAAAAATCAGCAATTTACATATCATGTATTTTAATCATTATTATAGTTATCTAATTTTAAAATTATAGTTGAATTAGATATCAAATAAATGTATAAGATTTTCTTATTTAAGAACCCTCAAACAACACAATAATTTGATTATTAAAATTTACAAAAATATACATAACTTACTCCTCTTTGAAAAATATTATAAAAAACACCATAAAAATTAAAGAAATAATAATTGGAATATAGTATATACATACCTTACTCCTGTTTTTGAAAAGCATTTTAAAAAACAAAATGATGATTGGAATATAATGTGTTATAGGAACTTAGCCTCGCGCAATAAGACCTTATCCAAACACACAACTTTTGGGAAATAAGGAATTAAAGAACCACTCGATTTTGGGAGGATGTCTGGGAACAGGAACCTAGAATGGAAAAACCAGGCTGGGAGGAACTCCAACATGAGACGATGGCTCAAGGAAAAACCCGAGTCTACCATTACTGGAAACAAGAAATAGATCAAAACAAATGGAGAATCTGGAAGACTCCCACCCCACAGACTAGAGACCAGACCACAACAACAGTAAAAGAGGTGTAGGAAGAATTGGGGAGATGAAAAATTGCAATCACGAACGGAAATGACCAGCTGAGATGGGGGCACAAAGCCGGCGAGGAATTCAATCTTAAAGAAGTACGCCACTATATAGCGGACCAGGACAAAGAAGACTCCACGCATCAATGGGACAAGCTCTGGGACAACCCCCATTGGCCAAAAATAAAAATCTTCTAGTGGTTAATACTACACAACCGAATCCTAACTTGGGAAAACCCAAAGAAGAGAGGTTTCATAGGCCCTTCAAGATGTCACCTATGTGAAGAAAAGGAGGAAACAATGAACCATCTCCTGGATGAATTTCCTTACATAGTAGAAGTCTGGGACTGGGCGACAGATCTCTTCTGACAGTCTAATAGGGTCAGAGGTAATATTTATGCAACTATAAACACATGGAAGGAAAACTACAACGAAAATGAAGAGGTGAATCTCTATTGGACCCTCATTCCGGGCATGATCATTTGGGCAATATAGAAGGAATGGAACTAACACATCTTTAGGAACCAAAGATGGACAGTGGGACATATCAAGGAAACAATAATATCCATGACAAGAGAAACTATACAAAATTGCAACTGCCAAATAGGAGGAGTGCAAATCATAGACCGGGATCTTATAATTCTAGAGGATTTTCAACTAAAAGAAGGACGCAACCCCAATAAGGTAAGACGGTTGCCACAACTACAAGTAGGTGAGCGCAATTGGAAACCACCACTAGAGTGCTCCCTCAAGCTAAATTTTGATAGGGCATCAAAAGGTAACCCAAGACGGATAGGTACGGGGGGAGTAATCAAAGACAGTCAAGGAAAAATTATCCGGTTGTACATTGGGAGTCTGGGGAACTCAACCAACAATGCTGTGGAATTTGGAGCCCTGGAGACCGGCCTTGAGATACTACACCGAGAAGGGATGACCAACGTCATAGTGGATGGAGATTCCATGCTGGTCATCAACACAGTAAGGAAACTCCAAAATGGCACCAGAGTGGGAAAAATCCAGAGGCTCTGGCGCTTGGCTTGCTCCCTGCAAAAAATTTAGGAGCATTTGTAGATGGGGATCACAGTGGAGTTGTGTTGGGTCCGAAGGTCAACAAATGGACTAGCGGATATAATCTCTAACAAACGGGCTGACAAGGAAGGATAAGAACTGGATTCCACATGGAGTAACATCCCAAATGGTCAGTTTCAGACAGACTATACCCAACTAGCGACAAAGGACTATGACGGAAGCCGAAGTACAGACGACCACATCGAGGTTGAAGGTGCAGAATTAATTGAAGGGCAAGTAGGATCCAGGAAAAATCCGATAGGCCACCATTTAAACACGAGTTACAATGAAGATCATGGTCACACCACAAGAGGAGGTATGACACCACGATCCTGTCAATAGAATGAAGTACAGGGGTTTTTCGTGGGAGAGAAGAAAGGTTAATCCACATACGAAAAAGGACGAATATCAAAAGGATAGTCTGTGGGCAGGAATGGGTACACCTCATCCACACACAGATATGGTGGGAGGAAATGATTGGTGTACAACGTGCAAGGCAAAGGATTGGCACAGGGATGACAAAAGGGTTCCCAAGCGCACACACTCTGAAACAGTGAAAAAGGACCAAAAGGTATGCCTTTACGGGAGACCCATGATTACCAGGATAAGATCGCATCCGGGGAAACCCCTTAAAAGAAGAATCATTAGGGATAGCTACAGACTAGCAAGCATAAATTATAGAGACTAGGAAGGGGCGAATAGAAGTGGAGGACGAAGTCAAGACATAAGACACTACACTCAAACAAATATGGTAAGAATGAAGAATACCCAGAGTAAGAGGGCCCCCCAGGGGGAGGACCTTCCAACAAGTGCCTGGAAGATCACTAGGATGGAGCAGGCGACCAGAGAGGCCAAAGGAACCTTTCTTGAGCAGGTCGATCCAAAGGGAAAAGCAGTCATCGATAGGTGGGAGCGAGAAGTCAACACCAAGCATCAGGGAAAAGCCTGAGCGAAACTGATCCAAGAAGCGGACGGGATAAGGGACCCGAGGGCCACTCAACCCAGGACAACCCACTACCACAAAACGGTGGAGGAATCTTGGCACATAAAAATGATGATAAGTAAGTTGAGAGTTGACAAGAACGAGACTAGCAGGGTGGAAAACTGTGGCCACAAGAAGGAGCTCACAAAAATTCTGAGCCGCCTCAGCAACTTGGAGGCTAGAGCAAGAAGAATAGCAGAGGACCAGAGGAACCAAAATGAAAAAATGGAATGAATGGCTGGAAAATTCCACCTCTACCTTCGCTATGTACACCACATGGATATCACTCCAGCAGATCGACGCGAAACACCAGCCTGCATCAGAAAGACGTGCACGGTGGAGCAGAAAAAGGAGAACGAGGAAAGAAAGGAAGGAGATGAAAGCCATCCAATCTTCTTGGACTAGCGCAGCCTCAACCCATGGTCATTTTGTTTATCAGTGTATGAGCAACCCCTGTTATACGTTCTTGGTTTTTATGTATATCTTATGCTACAGTTTTTTCAAATGAGTTTTCAGAGATTGGGTCGGTTTTCTTGAGTGGCGGCCCAACCCTCCCCTCGCTTATGTAGACAACGCAACTTCAGAATCCCTGATCTGGTTTCCTTTTTGGCAGATCAGGGGATATCCCTCTTTTCCTTTTTGTACCATATTTTTCTCAGTAATATAGAATCTCAAGTCACTTACAAAAAAAATAATATATTATATGATGGTGTCATTTAAATTTAATTGTCCCATATTAAAACATGGTGTGGATAAGATATACCAAAGAAAAGATTTCAAAAAGCAAACTATACAACCTCTTAATTGTTAAAATAATAATTTAAATTATAACTATTATATATATTATTATTTTTTTTTTATGGAAGAGGATATCCACATAAGAGACAATGAAAATGATAATTTTAAACAGTGAAAATATTATTATTATTATATATATGTATATATAATTTAATGATAATTTTAAATATTTAAATGAAAAATNATTTCAAATATTTAAATGAAAAATTTAACCATTCTTTATATATACTATTTTAAAACACAATTAAATATTTTGTTATAGTTAAAAGTTATTTCAAATTATTTTTATATCTTTTTCAAACCTTTTAAAATAAATCATTAAATTTTTTAAAAATGTTTTGTAAATTATATTATTTAATGTGCAAGAGATGTATATTTTATATTTTCTTCCATATAATTTTGTTAAGTCTTGCTAGTTGTATGTTAAATTATAAAGTCTTTTCAATGTTATATTTTAATTTATTTTAAAAATAAATTAAAAATATATAAAAATTATAATTTAACTTAAAACTAATATAATGTTTTAATATAATTTTTAATGTAGTAAATATGAATTTTTTTATGTGAACGAATGGGACATAACTTGCATTCTTATGTTTTAGTTGAAGTACGAAATCATTCCATCTTTAGTGTCGGTTGTACATAAAACAATTAATATAATAAGTCGTTGAGAAGGATGTCACAACGCCGGGCTTGTCTCCAGCTACATGGCAACACATAAAGTTAAAGGAGTATAAATTTATAATCCGGTTTTTATTAAATATTGGGAAAAAAAAATAAAAATTAAAGTGGAGGTTATATGTTTATGCTTGTAACCAATTATTGAAGGGAATAGGAGTTACATACCTGATTTTTTGGTTGCAAGCTAAGGTGAGCAGGAAAATGGAGGAACCAAAGTCGAGGTGTTTTCTGAAATTTCTTTGGAAGGAGGTCTAGTTTGGAAGAGTATGTTTTCAGTTTTGATTTGAAGGTCATTGACCGTCTAGTTTTAGAACCTTTTCTTAGCTCCAGCTTATATTTTTCAATGTTTAGTTATGTTCTATAACAGTTTCGTTACTCTTTTTGGGAACTGTTATGGTCTTTTAGACTGTAGTGACAGTTGTGTCGAGGCCCGCTTTGATTTACTTACATTAACCTTTCCCCTTGACGTTATTTCTCATTGATTAACTAACCTATTTTGGATTTCAAATGATTTATCTATCTTTGGAAACTGGTTCGCTAGAGCATTACTGGTAGTGTGTTCTAGGTGTCCTGACCTCCTCTGTTATTCTCTGCCTTTTTCCTTACTTCCTTTAAACTTCCTGTCAATTCACTAATGGGTCCACCTGATCTTCTTGGTGGGAAGAGAGAACTTTTAAATTTGTCATACTTACCAAAGAGTAATGCACATTTATCCCAACCGTCGGCTTTAATTGATATTAATCATCAGCATAAACCTACCGTGATCCGGGATAACTTATCCTTTCTATCTAGACCTTTATTCTCTCTGCCTTGTGTTACTATTCATCCTAGCCTGAACTCTATCCCTGTGGAGAGAGTTGTTCCACAGTCCCAAGAGTCCTGCTTCGTTTCTGCCCAAACTACGGTCAGGGTGACAGCCAAACCTACTGGAAAAAGGCGAGGGATTTGGAAACTCAACAGGGATCCTAGCAAACTTGTGTTGGGGTTGGATATTGGATTAAAGGAGACCTGTAATATGGCTCTATGCGGTCTGGTAGGCCACGCCTTTTACCATTACCTACCGCAGGAACCCATACAGGAGTGGATGGAAAAGACTTGGTACCCTATTTTAGGATACACTCCACAACTCACCTTTTTGGAGAAAGGGTGGTTAGGCTTCTTGTGTTGAACACCTAAGGATACAATAACTCTTTTGGCTTCACAGTGGATTTTCAGTGCTAGTAGTATAATGCTAAAAAGGTGGCGATTATCTTTCAACCCGCACAGTGAATATTTCTCAAAGCAACAAATTAGACTATTTTCTAAACTATGAAAGCAAGAAACTATCTTTAACCTATGACAATTCAAATATAATGTTGGTGGTTGTGTGAATGTCTTTAGTGTCGGATGATATCTCAGTGACACTTGAAAACAAAGGACAATTCCAATGGTATAAGCTCAATACTAATCTCAATGGCAAAACGAAAGGTATTGGATTAAACAATCCAATGAAAACTTAGCCATGACAAAAATAATGTTAAATACCCTGCATATTCATGTATAAACCATCAACAACATAACAAGATCATCATTATTTAACTAAGAAATTTAATTGCATTTTAATCTATGAAAGAAAATTGCGTAAAAGAAAACTATGCTATGTCTACTCTAATCATTCAAACTATGATAAAAAAATGAATTAAAACATAAATTAAACTATGATATTAAAATTGACAATTACATTAACTAATAACTAAGTAAATGAAATATATGTAAAACTAAGATAAGCAACTATAAAAACTGGAAGTAAATCTACCCATCCATCAATCCTTATCAGAAGAAAACCCAAATTAAACTATGTTCTGTTCTAATTAAAAATCTGTTCTAAACTTGACTGTAAAATCATGACAGAAAGCATCATTTGACATCAACTTTGCACACGAGGTTAGTATAAAGAAAGAGATACTTTTTAATTGCACACATGGTTAGTATAGAGACTTGCAAGCCTGTTCCTAATCTATAAAATCAACACATACTAACACATATCATCATCTAACCTGCAAAAGAGAAGAAAAACAGTAAGCTACATCAAACTAATTAATTAAATAAAAACATGCATACACAGGAAATAAGAAAGAGCAATTTGAATTAAGAAATGCATAAATAACATAAGAACAATCACCAAACTGTTGGTGCCCCCCCTAGCAAGTCGTGGGTACCTCCTACAAGCACACCACGAACTTAACAAGGCGAATTCACCATGAAAACTTGAAAATGCAGTTCTGGCACAATTCTGACAATGTAAAATACCAAAACAGAGAAAAATGAATTTGTCTCTAATCTAATGGCTCTTCTACTTGATTAACAATCTTTTGGTCATCCTAGTGGTATTTATAATGTTTATATGCCAAGTGGTCGACCACAGGAGGTTCAAACCACTTCTAAAATTGGTAAATTTCATTAATGGTGCCCTAACTGCCGAAACAGAGAGAGCCAATAATCGCCCTCTTTGAACAACTGAAACTGAGTTGTCTGGAGTTCAGTAGCTAGAGGAGACAATTATGAACAAAACCCACATGCCTGATTTTCCCTTCACTGGCCACCAATACCATAATCGCCAAGTCACCCTACATTTTTGTGTAGCAAGAGGTGTTGGACGGAGTGTCGGATCAAGTGCCAGAAAGAGTACTGGAAGGAGTGCCGGATCAAGTGCCAGAACTAGAAACGTAGTGCATTTTTTCCCTGTAACACCAGAAAAACGTGAATTAGCTCTTGGAAATCATAAAACATGAATTATACGTACCTTGTGCCGATCATACAATTTTATCATGAAATTCTTCAAAAAGCTCCTTTAAAATATGAAAAACACATATGTACCTGTGGAAAATGTGTATAATAATCATCATAAAAGTGATCATATCTTGGGCCCAACATTACCCCCACACCTAAGATTTTGCAGGTCCCACTGCAAACAAAAAGAAATTGTCCTTTATGACTAACTTGCGAAGGAGTGGGTGGATTAACTTTAGAAGCTTCTCTCTCTTGCCCAAGGGATTTTGACTTAGGATTTTTGTAGTGTTTCAATTGCATCCAGAGACTATTATTGGTGGCAGTAATATCATCAACCTAAAGTTGTAGAGAATTCATCTTGGCTTGTAGGACAACGTTATCATGGCGTAAATGACAACTCAATGTTTTTCATGCTCTCTAAGTTTGAATTAGAGGGTTTGGAATTTTTGTAGGTTGTTGATGACATCTGAGGAAGCCTTGAGATGTATGGTATACCCTTGCTCCTTTAAACCATGCAAAACAACAATTTTATCTCTGCAAAATTAGTTCCAAAAGTGACTTCCCATAAACGCAACAATTTTGGCCTGGCGAACTTGTGAAAAATAGGTATCAAAATGATGCCTGTAACTACAAGAAAATAAAAACTGTGTAAAAATTGAGAGATGTTTTTGTTTTTGAATATGTTCTTGACAAAAACCTCTCTTGGTTTTCAAAAATTCACTTTCAGTTGTTAGGAAATCACGCCAAGAAAACATGACTAAAACAGGAAAAACAAAGTGTTTTATTTCCTAAACAATTAGGCCTCTAAGAGAATTGAATATATACAAAACCATAATGTATATTTATAAACTGAGAGAGGTTATTGTTTCTTAATATGTCCTTGATAAAAACCTCTCTTGTTTTCCAAAAATTCATTCCCTGTTGTTAGGAAAACACAAAAATAAAATACGACTATAATAAGAAAAAAACAAAGTGTTTATTTTCTGAAAGCATAGGCCTCTAAGATGATAGAGTATATCCCAAACCATAAAGTATATTCAAAACCTAAGATATGTTATTGTATTTTGGTATGTTATGAACAAAAACCTCCTCTGGGTTTCAAAATTACTTTCCCATTTTCTTAGAATCCCATCTTGAAGTTGGTTACTCAAAACTTGCAGAAGCGCAACGTGGTCTTTGAGAGGGATTTTGGAGCCTTCCCAGAGGATTTTTTGGCTAAGAGTGGTATGGTTGGAAAGTTTATAATGTATGCTACACAATGGAACCATCAAGCACTGCAAATTCCTTCTCCAACCCTCTGAAAAACTAACTTGAAGTCAAACTGTCCAAATGTGCAAAAAACCCTCCTATAGAGACTGTATTTGGGGAATTTATCTCAAATAATAACACCTGTGCATAAAATGAAGGAGGTTTTTATTTCTTGGTCTATTATTGACAAAAAACTCTTTCACTTTTGTCAAATTCATCCTCCTTAATTCAGAAACCAATTTTGAAGTAAATCTTTGACCAAGACAATCATTTGAAAATTGATGACAATGAATGATGACATGACCATGATAAAAATTTATGACTTTGGATGAGTGGAGGGAGTAGTAAGGACACCTAGGCACACCAATGACCATTTTACAACCAAGATATGTCAAATTGTATTTGAGAATTTAGCTTGAAAATATAACAATTTGACCTAATAATCCTATCAATCGCATGAAAGGATAAATTTGATCACGGGTGACTGACAGACTGATAAATACTAACAAAAGGCTTGGTTTGTACTAGTAGGCATGGTGAATCAGGAGAATTTTTATTTCCTTTCGTCGATCTGTAACAATTCAAACAACTGTTTCTCTTTTCATAAGCTTGTAATACAGATGGCAGTAAGTATTTAACAGTTGTTATTGCTCTGTATTTGTCAAAAATAGTAGTTAAGTATACAAAAATGCACATCAAGCTTATAACACACATAATGATGTCAAAATTATATAATTTTAGCATACCAATACAAACAACTGCTGATATAATATCCCAAGACATTGTAAAAAGATAATATGACAAAATTTTGACAGAAAACCTACTTCTTCTCATGGGTTTGCTATACAAATGGGCAATGCTTAACATTTTTAGCTCAGGAAAACTCCCCTCAGACCGAAGATATGGCACGTCCTCGTGCCATGAATTAGCAATAGGCTTCTTGGTCTTCTTTCCCAATGAGGCTGCAAGGGTATCAACAAGTTTCTTGGATTTTTGGTCCGGTAAAGGAATAGCTTGAGCATGAGGGTTTGGGTGGAGTAACAGTCCCTAGATCAAGAGTCTTCTCGATAGTCTTGATTGTAAGATGAGGGTTTGGAAATTGGTAAATTAACTCATCCCACACTTTCTCATGTTTTTCCAACTCAGCTAAGACAATTAGTTTGATAAGGTCGTGGTAAAATAGGTTGTTATGGGGATTGGTTACATATTTCCTCACTTGGGAAGACATCTTCTCTAGACTCTTCAAGAAGTAAAAGGGAAAGTTACATGGCTTACTGAACTGAAAGTGAGCTAATAATCGAAACTAATAGGCTTTAAATATGAAATATCTACCTTCACATGTAATCAATCTGGCGATGACTATGAGAGGGTTGATTAACTCCTATTTTATCCACTCCTTGGAGTATCCCTTAGCTCCATAGATGTTCTGAAATTTAGTTTTGAAAACCCTGTTATAGCTTGCTCTTGGCAACTGGTGGTGGTTAAATCAACGATCTCCAACTCTTGGGATCTTTGTGGCCGAGGCAATTGTTACACATTATTTTCGTCATCCCTATGACCATTAATGATGTAAACCTATCTATTGCCTTCAGAGGGGTCAGTGGCCTAAGTTCCTGAAGAGAGAAGGGAGAAGAACTTTTCCTGAGAAAAGAAGTTGCATTTTCCCTTGTAAAAACCCTGTAAAAAAGGAAGTTCATAGGTTGTTATATAGACAGGGTGCGAGAATGTCTGATTCTCGCAGGTTGCACCATAGCTAAGGTGCGAGATGTTCGCATATTTCTCTATAGGTAGGGTGCGAGAATGCCTACACATGGGAAAAACAAGCGTTTTCTCGAATCTTCTAAAAGGAGAAACTTCTATGGTGAGGTGGCATCCGAATGGTTTGGATCTTACTCGCTTTCATGATTTAGTGGGATCATCCTAACCTTCTCACCTTATCCTCTTCAAATTATAAAAGAAGAGGATTTCTCATGGATAAAGTTAGCTTTGGATCTTTTGGGATTAGCTTGGATTGGATTGAGTTTTGGAGATTTTTAGCTTGGTTAGACGAGCCACTTTGTCAAGATAGATTGTGAATATTATCAGATCTATTCTCTCAGAATTCTTGGAGTGGAAGTGTGTGGGGAATAAAGGACAGTTGGAAGGGATCTTACGACATCAAGGCCATGGTTCTAATCTCTCTTTCACATTTAATATGATACAGTAATATGGTTCTTTCCTATAAAGCATGCTGTGTTTTATTGTATGATTCCGTGATCACATACATAGGTTTATATTGAGTTTATGTTATTGCTATCACTTTGGTTGGTTGCATTCTTTTACAGAATCATCATTGTATGAGCGTTGGAATGGAGCTAGGATGGCGATGGCGAGAGGAAGCGACATTTAAACGGTATGTCACCCATCCCTCTTTAGTTAGTAAATTCAATATCTAAAACTTAAGGAAAGCGTCATATTCTTGTGTGTTTTGTTCTATATCCAGGTGGATCTAGGTAGATCTGTTAGTGTTCGCACCTAATGATTAGTCCGATAACAACAATTGATTCCTTAGAGGCCACAAACATAGTGAATAGAAGTTGAGGCAGACTAAGAGTGTTCCATTATTGTTGATTTTGCCACCATGCTCACTCAAACCTCTTGCATAGAACATGTAATGTCAAACCTACAATGAACATCCTATAACAAAAATAAACCAACATAGTGGTCTGTTAAGGACATATACAACAATTTATAGCACACAGGAGTTTAGCACTTCAAGATAAAATGACTGTTGATGTAATAACCTGTATCATGAAAATAATACAAAAATTTTACAAAGATTTACTTCTTCTAGGCAATGTTATCATTTGTCAACTGATGAACCCCTCCCCCACACCTAAGTAGTATGACACCTCACAATAAAAAATATAGGAAACCATTCATTTCTCCCGATAGCCTAAGATTTACAGTTTGTAAAGTGTAAAGATAAATTTCACAGATTGGTCTGACGAGACGGTTAGAAGATGGCCCCACCTATAGGATAATAGATCCTATATATAGATAATAAGAGGTAGGCAAGAGAGTTTCAAGATAGTCTCAGAGTTAGTTCCCAATCGTAAGTTTACAGAGTTCATTAACCTTAGCTTAACCATACATACTTCATGTCATCTTTGTCTACAAGAAATATTGTACATCAAGACAAGTTTAAATTTATTATTTATTTTTTGTCAGATTACCATCCTCGCTAGGTAGAATGCCCCGCTTCCAGCAAGCCTATTCAGTACCTTGGTGGGTTTACCTAGTCATACCACAGGCCAGTACCCGCTGCCAGCAGACCTGTTCAGTATCCCGACGGGTTAGCCTCTTACACCCTCAGAGACTGGCCCTCCATCTTTTAAGATTTTAACATAAGATTTCTTTATGCAAGAGAATGGGGGGACAACTCTGAAAACAAAATTTTCTTTCTTTTTTCAATTGGGATGGTATTTATGTTAGAGGATGACTTTCTGTTATATTCCTTAGTAATTTTCTTGATGTATGGGGTACTTAAGAGGACGTGGCCTATCTAAAGATATGATATAATCAAGATATTTAGTGTGTAGTGGATGGTACCCTTGAGAAAGAATAGAAAGGTATCTCTAGGATCAACTCACTTTCTTCTTTTGTAAGTTATTGTGATGTTTCCATGACTAACTGTTAATCATACCTGCTTGTTACTCTTTAATAAAGATACTTTACTCACTTACTCAGGTTTCTTGGGAAAACTGTATGAGAGACCTCTAATCTTGATGGTTACGGTGTCACTTCCTTATACAGTGGTGAAGAGTTTCAAGAGAAACTGCTTTGGAATGCCTTAAGAACAATAAGATGGAAGTATTTGCAAAAACATGGCTAATTACAACAACTCATTATTCATTTGATGCTTAGAAAACAACAAGGTTCAAGTGTAACAATGTTTTGAAGAAAAATCCTTCTTTTATATTTCCTTGAACTATCTACTCTTGGTGAGATAAATACCTATAGAGATCTCTAAAATTGTTTGCAAAAACCACACTCTAAAATATTATAAACTAATGAGATTAATGAGATCAAGTCATAGGAACATGTATGTCATAGTTGTTTTATTAAAAGAAAATGTGAAATGAGGTTGCATTAGACTTCTAAGATAAACTAACAACATGCAACTTTTATTTACTATCCTACCCTACCTCAAAATAAAGAGAAAATCTTTATTCAAGTGTAAGAACTCTTCCAATGTAACCATGTGCGGAGAAAGATAAGAAACATACTCATATCCATATATGAAAAATTTACAACAGTGATTACCTGGATATGAAGAACCAACCAACCTACTTGTTTTGGCATCAGAAGGTGTTGAAGAAGAGAATAGTATTGTGGCCTGATGACCTCTTGAAACCAAATTTTAATCTAATCTTGATGTTTATCAACAATAATTTCTATGCTCTCCTTCATCATGCTATGTAGATCCTCTTCTTCTTGATGATTGATTTCTGAAGTACATAAAGGATCTGTTGATATGGATGTTGAGAACTCCTCAATCTTAGGTCTTAATGATTTCTCTCCATTGGATATAGTCCATAATTTTTCAGCTTCCTTCGCATTTTGGCAAGGAATATCATTTTGTAGCTCATAGGACCTTGACTCTTCTAATATTTCCGGAGAGGTACACAAGTTCTTGGCTACTGCCAAAATATGTTCTTCTTGAAAAGAAGAAATCTTGGCTACTGCTAGGATTTGAGAAAGTTTCCTCAAGATAATGGTTGTTTCTGAGTTCATCTTTCCATTTGATAAAACTTGGTTCACACAAAGATGATGTCCAAAAAGTTAGGGTCTCCTGATGGTGGTGTAAAAGCAAAGGTTGTATTGTTTGGTTCTGTGGAAGGCTCGAGTGGTATTGCCTCTTGTCTCAATACTACTGGTGCTTCAATTTTGTTGTTCTATAGTGCTCCATGTTTTAGTCTCTTTTAGAGACTGCTTTAGCTCTTTGGGTTAAGCTAGTGCCTGTTTTTCGGTATTGCTCTACGAGGCTTTTTCGGTATTGCTCTATGAGGCTTATGAGTGGAATGTTCCTTCCCCCAAAGAGATCAGAAGGAACCTTGTATGAAAGGTCTGATTTAGATTTAATGTATCTACCTTGTGGCTCTCTAGGCCTATTCATGTTGAAAGAAGAAACAAAAGAAAAAGAAAAAAAAAAAAAAAAAAAAAAGAAAAAAACTACCATTGGGTTTGGGAACCTAAAAAAAAAAAAAAAAAAAAAAACTACCATTGGGTTTGGGGGAACCTTCTATAACAGATGTGCAGGTTCTTACCTCTCGTCTTAAATTTCCCCCGCCACCAATCTAATGCTAAGGTATAGGAATGATCTATTTCCTAACTACTTCTTACCTTAAGACAACTCCCCAGCAACGACGCCAAAAATTATGGTTGTTCTATATGCACTAAAAACACAGTAAAAAACGTCAATTAAATTGTCAACCCGGGGTAAGTAAACTTAGAGTTGTAGAAAAATATATGCCAAAGGTAGAAGGGTTGGTAGGAGTCCAGTCTAACTAAGGCAGGCAACCTTTCTAAGGCTAATCTACTCAAGCAAAACTATCTAATGAGAAAATCCTACTAAGCGAAATGAAACCAAGTAACCTAAGTGCTTTCAGGCCAAGGGTCGATCGATAGTTCCTAAGAAAGCAAATGAAGACTCTATGTAAAGAAAACTAGTTCAACAATAAGAAAAAACAAACTACTAAGCATAATAAGAAAATGATGAAAGAAAACTTCTTTAACATGCCAACCTACATTCAATGAGCAACTACCCTATGGAAGAAAATAAATAAGCAAGTAAGAAAAAACACCTATCTAACCTATTAAAGCAAATAGACAAGTAAGAAAAGACACCTAACTAACCTACTAAAGAAAAAGACAAGTAAGCAAAGGGACCTGACTAACCTACTAAAGAAAAATACAACTACGCAAAGGCAACTAACTACTGCAAGTAATCAAAGTAAAACTTCTCATTGAACAACTATCTAGCCTAAGAGTCAAGTGAACTAAATGCCTAATGCAAAACTATTTCTAATGCGTGAAAGGAAATCTAAATGCTCAATGCAATGCATGAAAGGAAATATATTCTATTGAAAGCAAGAAAGACTAACCACTAATTCTTAACCTATGATAAGCAAACTACTATCTATCAAAGCAAAGTCTATCTATCCTGCAACAACAAATAAGACTATTTTCTAAGCTATGAAAGCAAGAAACTGTCTTTAACCTATGACAATTCAAATATAACGTTGGTGGTTGTGTGAATGTCTTCGGTGTCGGATGATATCTCGGTGACAATTGACAACAAAGGACAATTCCAATGGTATAAGCTCAATACTAATCTCAATGGAAAAATGAAAGGTATGGATTAAACAATCCAATAAAAACTTAGCCATGACAAAAATAATGTTAAATACCCTGCATATTCATGTATAAACCATCAACAACATAACGAGATCATCATTATTTAACTAAGAAATTTAATTGCATTTTAATCTATGAAAGGAAATTGCATAAAAGAAAACTATGATATGTCTACTCTAATCATTCAAATTATGATAAGAAAATGAATTAAAAATAGAAATTAAACTATGATATTAAAATTGACAATTACATTAACTAATAACTAAGTAAATGAAATCTATGTAAAACTAAGATAAGCAACTATAAAAACTGGAAGTAAATCTACTCATCCATCAATCCTTGTCAGAAGAAAACCCAAATTAAAATATGTTCTGTTCTAATTTAAAATCTGTTCTAAACTTGACTGCAAAATCATGAAAGAAAGCATCATTTGACATCTACTTTGCACATGAGGTTAGTATAAAGAGAGAGAGACTTTATAATTGCACGCATGGTTAGTATAGAGACTTGCAAGCATGTTCCTAATCTATAAAATCAACACATACTAACACATATCATCATCTAACCTGCAAAACAGAAGTAAAATGGTAAGCTACATCAAACTAATTAATTAAATAAAAACATGCATATACAGGAAATAAGAAAGATAAATTTGAATTAAGAAATGCATAAATAACATAAGAACAATCACCAGACTGCTCGTGGGCTCCCCAACAAGTCGTGGCTACCTCCTACAAGCACAACACGAACTTAACAAGGCAAATTCACCATGAAAGCTTGAAAACATAGTTCTGGCACAATTCTGGCAATGTAAAATACCAAAACAAAGAAAAACAGATTTGTCTCTAATCTATTGTCTCTTCTACTTGGTTAACAATCTTTTGATCATCCTAGTGGTATTTATAATGTTTATATGCCAAGTGGTCGACCACAGGAGGTTCGAACCACTTCTAAAATTGGTAAATTTCATTAATGGTGCCCTAACTGCCGAAACAGAGCGATCCAATAATCACCCTCTTTGAACAACTGAAATTGAGTTGTCTGGAGCTTAGTAGCTGGAGGGGACAATTATGAACAAAACCCACATTCCCAATTTTCCCATCACTGGCCGCCAATACCATAACCGCCAAGTCACCCTATGTTTTTGTGCAGGAAGAGGTGTTGGACGGAGTGTCGGATCAAGTGCTGAAATGAGTACTGGATGGAGTGCCAGATCAAGTGCTAGAACTAGAAACGTAGTGCGTTTTTGCCTTATAACACCAGAAAAACATGAATTATCTCTTGGAAATACTAAAACATGTTGAATTATACTTGATATAATCATTAAACATGAATTATATATACCTTGTGCCGATCATACCATTTTATCATGAAATTTTTCAAAAAGCTCCTTTAAAATATGAAAAACACATATGTACATGCGACAAAAGTGTATAATAATCATCATAAAAGTGATCATATTTGAGGGAGGAGGTCACTAGATTTCCTAATATTGCAGCTCAGAGGCATGACCCTTGGAAGGGTTGTGCATTAGGAAAGTATGCCCAAAAACCCTTTCCATATAGCGAGCACAGGTCCAAGGGAGTACTATATCTGATACACTTTGACGTATGTGCGTTGATGAGTGTGGAGTCAATGAGTGGCTCCATATACTTTGTCTTGTTTATTGATGACTACTTGAGGAAGAGCTGGATTTATTTTCTAATGACCAAGGATGAGGTCTTTGGGAGGTTTCAAGAGTTTAGAGATCTGGTAGAAAACCAGAATGGGAGGAAGATTCAGGTCTTAAGATCAAATAATGGGGGAGAGTACACCTCCAAGGAGTTTGAGGATTATTGCATAGAAACAAGGATTAAGAAGGAACTCACAATTCCTTACAATCCTCAACAGAATGGAGTGGCTGAGAGAAAGAACAATACTATGGTTGGAGAAGCACGAGCTATGATTCATGATCATGGATTTCCATTGCTCTTATGGGAAAAGGTGAGCAATGTTGTAGTATATTTGAAGGATAGGAGTCCCCACATAGTTTTGGGGAAGCAAACACGTGAGGAAACATTTTCAGGTACTAAGCCAAATGTGAGTCATATTTGAATATGGGGTTGTTCATGTTATTGTTACTGTTGGACCCTACAACAGTGAAGGGGTTACTTTTTGGCTACAATGAGGCTTCCAAAGCCTACATGATCTCTGTGTATGCACGTAAGAAGTTTATTGTGTGTAGAAATTTCTAGTTCGAGGAGGAACGTGCAATGAGGAGATCAAAGGATTTACTAGCAAGTGTAGAGAACCAATAGGGACAGAGCACAAGATTCTAGGAGTAGGAGGAATGGAATCGGAAGACAGGATCGTAGGAGTAGACATAGGGTACATGTGTTCAGAGGGAGACTGTTGGACATGATCATGAGAAGAAAGTTGATGATGAGGAGGAGAAACATGATGCATTTTCCCCAGAGAATAATACTAGGCCATGGCCTAAATGGTACAAGTCCACAGTCAATGGTTCTAGGTTGGCAGGGCTTCCAAAGAGGGACTTCATACTAAGCAAACCACTAGAGAGACTTGGATATATGGCAGTTATGAATCAACTCATTGATGTTGATACTTATGGTTATTAGATTCTTGCATGATATAAGGTGTGGCAGGAGGACATGATGTATGGAAGGTAGTTATGAGGCCAACAGATAAAAAGGTGGTTGGATCCAATTTGATCTACAAAGTTAAACATGCAGTAGATGGAAGTGTGGACAAGTAAAAATCCCTCTTCGTGGACAAGGGGTTTTCACAATGATAGAGAGTTTACTATGAGGATACTTTCACTCCTATGGCCAAGTATTCTTCAATCTATGCAGTCATTTCATTGGCAGCAGAGACATGCTGGAGTGTTCATCAGATGGACGTGAAGACCGCCTTCCTCAATGGAGTTGTTGAGGAGGAGGTATATGTTGATAATCCTAAGGGATTTGAGGCTGGCAGCAAAGAGACAGATGTGTGCAGACTGAGGAGAGCCTTTTATGGGCTCAAGTAGGCACCTCGGGCATGGTACTCAAGGATCTACAACTACTTGAGAGAGATGGGCTTCCAACAAAGTGAGGTAGATTCAAACATGTAATTTCGTGCAGGGGAGAAACCTCTTATAATGCTACTTTATGTAGATGACCTATTTCTCACTGGAGATGAGCAACTGATAGCAGATTGCAAGGCTAACCTTACATCATAATTTCAAATGAAAGACCTTGGGTTGATGCACTATTTTCTAGGGCTGGAGGTTTGGCAGATGGATGGGTCTTCTTCCTAGGATAGGGGAAGTATGCAGTAGATATTTTGCGCAGGTTCATGATGATGGACTGTAGGCCCATGTCCACACCTCTGGTTACAAGCAAGAGGAATATTGATGCATCAGGTTCGAAGACAGTAGACCCCACTATTTATTGTCAGTTGATTCGATCGCTCATGTATTTGGTCAATACTCAACCATATATCAGCTTTGCAGTAAACTATTTGAGTCAGTTCATGGTGGACCCTCGAAGAGTACATTGGATTGTTGTAAAGCATGTGCTTCGCTATCTCAGAGGAACAGTGGAGTATAGGTTATTGTATGAGCGAAATGGTGGAGTGACATTAGTAGGTTTTACAGATGTTGATTGCGTAGGATGTGCAGAGGACATGAAGAATACTTCAGGTTGTTGCTGCAACATTGGATCAAGCATCATTTTCCGGTTCAACACAAAGAAGAGATTAGTGGAATTGATCTATGCTGAGGCAGAGTACATGGCATCCAATTTGGAAACTTGTGAGGCACTATGGTTAAGGAAGTTACTTTTGGTCTTGTTCAGGCAAGAGCTAGAAGCTACTGCGATTCATTTTGAAAATCAGAGTTGCATCAAGCTCTCTAAGAATCCGGTGTTTCATGATTGTAGAAAACACATCGATAAAATGTATCAATTCATCCAGGATTGTCTACAAAGAGGATCCATGAGGCTTGATTACATACAGACTGATGAGAAGATGGCAGCCATCATTACCAAGGCATCGAGCAAACAAAAGTTCTAGAATTTCAAAGATCAGATCGGGTTGAGAAAGAATCCCTTCCTCGCTAAGAGGGAGTGTTGAGATTGTATCAGGGAAGGTCTTCCATAATCATTACAATGTCCTAGGATGATGGATGACAATGAAACTTAGGATGAGTTGATTAATTAAATGTTTTCCTAATTCCAACTTAGGAAAATAATTGTTGATGTGTTATAATATTCAATTGACTTTATTGAGTACTTTTTCTAAAGTTAAAGTTATAAATCATTTAAGTTGTGGTATTTTAATCTTGACCATTGATCGCATCATGAGGGTGAGGGATGATCTCAACCCTCAATTATTTTGGAGATTAGGGTTTCACTTGCTCAATGAAGAATAAAGAGATCTGTTGGGATGGAGGGGCACACAAGTAGAAGAGAGATCGATTGGAGATAGAGATCGATTGGAGATAGAGATCGATTGTAGATTTGCAGGTGAAAGTTTTTGCAGGAGGATAGAGGAGAGTCTAGCAGGTGGATTGACTCATTTTTTTCATCAAATCATAGTGGTTAAGCTTCAGATCTGGAAGGGCCATACAGAGTGACGCAAGACGACCATACAATCACGTAGAGGGTCATCTACTAGATGTTGTTTTGTTTTGGTTCTGTTTTGGAGGGTCTAGAGAGGCCATATGATTTTGTTGGAGATGGGTTTGCTGAATTTATTTAACTATTTGGCAGAGGCCAATTTATATTGTAAGAAATATCTATATTTTTCCTTCTCAGAAATAATAAAACCTTGGATCTGCTACACTAGATTTCCCACCTTGGATTTTTCTGGGGACTATTGTCCAAAAATAAGTGTGTACTTTTGATGTGATTGTTGTCTACTTTTACTTTCAGTTCCTGGTAATATATTTGTGTTGTGTATTTAATTTACTGTGAAGAAAACCCTTGAGTAATCAGTTAAAAATTGATTTGATTGGTTTAAAGTGTACTGGGTTTAGAAATTTCACACTCAACATGTATGTTCATCCCTCATCAATATATAGATTTTTTTTCTCAAGATTTTTTTTTATTTTTTATTTCTACCTCATCTCTAACATGGTGAGGTAAATACTCTCTTGCATAGAGTAAAGTACTACTTGATTATAAAAAAAACATATTTTATTCCCTCGATGGGGTGTTACTGCAGTGATAATGTGGACATACTTGGGAATAACACATCATGCTACTCGTTGTTCGATAACACAGGTATTCCAATACAAGACGAATACCTTCAGTAACCACTCACATAACCAGATCAAAGATCAACACACCGATGTTTTCACGTGGTAAAACCCCTACGGGGAAACATCCACGGCCCCAGCCAACGCGACCACTTGGAGTAGTTTATTAATGCAAAAGAAAAAGATTACAGAGAGATTTTACAATAGAGTTTCTCACAATCGATCATTGACAAATGACCCTCCATGCTCTTTAAATAGAGATCATGGACCAATAGGGTGTTAATCCACAGATCAATGGCCGTTAAGATCGAGGAGAGTATGAATCCCCGGATCACTCTATGTCAGGAACATATCGTGACCGTCGGATTTCCTAACTACAAATGCATACTAATCCATACTAAAGAAACACACTAAGAAACACACTTTTACCTAATGACATATTAGACCAAGTAGATCTTAACTAACTCCTAAGTGTCTAAATATCCTAACACTTGTCATCTCCATTTCCAAGGTGGGTGTATGGATGGAAAGCTCCATTACTACTAGGTTAGAGACATTAAGGTGATTTGTATTTTGGAGTGTGTGGGGAGCACTGTGGCTCTAAATGATGGTAAAGGTGACGAGCAAGGAAATCATCACAGGTTTTTTTTATAAGTCACGATGTTAAATGTGTAGTTAATGGTGGGTAGGACTAAAGTGATGGTGGTAATCTCCAGTGGATAGTATTTTAAAGTTGGATTACCGTCGAGGCATTATTCATTCAGGCTATGTTTGAAGATTGTGACCAACTTCTCATCCATTTTGATCGGTTTCACTGGCTCTCTCCCTCTCTGGATATCGAGGGTAAGGGAACATGGAAGGGTTTGTCGGGGTAGGGGATCTCCATGGAGGATTCACACTCGAAATTAGGGTATAGCTTCGTATACAAAATAAATGGATAATAAAATTATTGATATGCCAATTTGTGGTGCTATTGAGAGTGGGGAACCAACAAAGCTATCCATGCAAACAAGTTTAGATGACATCCTTTCTCAGGGATGGCAAGTGGAATGGGTTGAGGAAGTAGAAGCACCTAAGGGAGATATCAAGGATCAATGCAACGTCATTGGCAAGGTTTCAATTAAAAAATATGACCATCCTCTCGAACGGTCCTAGAATATTCATCCCAAGGACTGTAAAGAGCCCATGGAGTTCTTCTTGGCGAAGGAGTAGATGCAACTCATCTTTGAGCTTAGAGTGGAGGTTCTAGACTTAAATTTCAAGGTTGAATAGTTGGATGCCAAGCTAACTCTGTCGCTAGCTTTATGCTCATGTTTCATGCCTCATCAACCAACCTAGGACCTAGACATCTAGGTCTCATTCATCCCAAATATGCCCATCCCTTTACGGTTAGGTCGCTCATTCATTACACATGGAGGACATGATAAGGACAAGCTCCTAACAAGACAAAGTTTCACATCATAATGTTGTAGTCTCAATTTCCTTTTTGACTTTATTTTTGTTGCCTATAATATGTTCAATATCTAAGTCTTTTATAGAACATCTGCAACATTTTAGCTCATGAGAAGATGCTCGCATTTTGAGCTGGGTTGAGGCTTCTGTTCATCTAACAATAATACAATTTTTAACTTAAAAAAAAAAAAATCACATACCTATTTTAAATTTTAAAATATTTTATTTATTTTAAAAAAAACATTAATTTTAAATTTTAAAATATTTTGTTTATTTATTATATAGTTATTTTTGAAAACTTTAATGTACAAAGTATTTGCATCGTTAATGTTAGTGGGTGAATAAAAAAATAAAACATAGAAAAGTTTATTTTAAATTTTAAATATTTTATTTATTTTAAAAAATATCACTTTTAAATTTTAAAATATTTTATTTATTTATTTATTGTATTGTTATTTTTGAAAACTTTAATGTAAAAAGTATTTTCATCGTTAATGTTAGCAGTAAATATAAAAATAAAACATTGAAAAGTTCAATTTTTAAGAATCACAATTATTTAAATACTTTATTTATAATTATGAAATATTTTAAAGAAATAATAATATTTATTTTAAAGAATATTAATATAAAAATATTTACTCATTTATGTTTTTTTTAAGGTTAGTACAAGAAAAAAAAACTAAAAATTTCATATATATATATATAAAAAGAGATATAATATTTTAATATTTTTAATTTTTAATTATAATTGAGAGATTTTATATTAATAAAGAAATTGTTACGGAATAGACTATACAAAATAAATTCAATATCTTAGTAATTTTATAAAACTTAAAACATGACTACTAATCACTTTCTCCATTGCTTCATTTCATAGTTCCTACTTTACAACTTCCATGTTTTAAATTAGCTAGTGCACCATTTCTTCTTCATTTATCTCCTCATAATTGAAATTCACTGCACTTGCACTTGGTTTGAAGCACCAAATTGATTTTTCTTACTCAAATTTATAATCATGTTCTTGAGCATATTGTATTCTACCTAAACAATAGCGATAAGTCATTTTTGTTGAAGAATGGTGTCCATGATTATTGCTATCTAAGCGATAACCTGATGTTCATTATCATGCATTTTTGCAATGGCTATGAAGATTGAAGTCCTATTACACTGTAAAGACTACTCATAATTCTTGAGAACATGCTTAATCTTCTTTAGCTCATGATAATCCATCAAAATTGTTGTATAGTCAAAGCTCCAAATCACTTTCAAATTCTCTATGTTTCCTTATGTCCAATCTCCTTTCCCTGTCTTCAATCCTTGGGATACCTAGAACTGATTCATTCTAAACAATAAAATATCTAGGCACCCACCTACCCACCCACCCACTAGAAAAGATCTTCTCTAATTCGAAGAAAAGTTGAGAAAAACAAAAAAAAAACAGAATCCCACTTGGAGGAGAGACGAGTATACTAACAGAAACCACTAGATTCGAAGCTTGAAATAATCTAGGTAAATGTGACCCTTCCTAGGATGAAAAGGATTAGAGGAGGAGGCTCACATGCAAGCCAAACTAAAGCTAAAAACATTCACACAACCCTGACCATGCGAACAAAACTCACCAAGTTGTCGCACAGACCTGAAAGTCGGGTTCTCCACCTTCGAATTATAGACCATAGCGCCACCTTGATAGGTGAAATATCTTGTCATGGGTTCAAATTCATGCAGAGAGAAAATCCTCAGCATGCAATGGAGTGTGTCAAGTCTGTTTTGATTGAGGATCAGCCTATTAGAAAAAATTATATATATATATATATATATATAAAATGATTAAATAAAATCAATCAATAATTAAATTTAGAATTTTATTATATGTTAACTAAGTAGTTATGTTTTTATCGAGGCCACATCAACCCTTTACGAGATTTCATGTATCTTAACCATCATTATAATTATCTAATTTTTAAATTATAGTTGAATTAGACATCAAATTAGTGTATAATATTTAAAAAAAAACCTCAACACAACAATTTGATTATTAAAATTTACAAAAATATACATACCTTCTTCTTTAAATTTGAAAAACATTATAAAAATACCATAAAAACTAAAGTAATGAAAAAAATATTATTTAAATACCATGTGTTCTCTCTCTCTCTCTCTCTCTCTTTCTCTCTCTCTCTATATATATATATATAATTTAATTGTCCCATATTAAAAGAGGACGTGGATAAGAGATACTAAAGAAAATATTTAAAAAAACAAACTATGATGACGACGATGATGATGATGATTAACATCCACTAAGACTGAATCGGTCTATTGTACCTTAAGAGGGTAAGTGATTACTTGTGATTCTTTAAAATTTTGTTTCTGTGCTCGAAAAGCATTAAGAGAAGTTTTCCAAGATCACCATACTTTTGTTGATTTAAGAGGTTAGAAAGGTTGGTAGTGTGACAAATATTTTGAAAACGAGATCTAATATGGGTATAGGTTGGACAATCTAAGAGAAAGTGATTTTCATCTTCAACCTTCTTAGTGTCACAAAGGTGACACACTCTTTCATCCTATGGCGTTTTAGAAAATGACCACCACCCAGTTTCACTATGGAGCTTGTGAGAATTTGTTTTTATCTTAGCAAAGCTTTTTTTTTTCTTTACACTTGGCAAAAAAGATAGATAATTTTGATATTCTAGATTAGGGTTGATTACATTCTTATAATACCTTAATTTTCCTTTTTCCTCTAACTCTTTATCACACCACATTTTCTCCTGAAATTTTGATTTGACATTTTTTTTAATAGTATCTTTATTCTGCAAAATGGTGTCTTCCATGATTCCTCAATAGTTTAGCCAAGACTGGGCATCTTTATGTCATCCTCGCTTGAGTTGATGGTGGTTGCGACTCGATTTTGAAGCCATTTTAGGAAGCCTCTTGTCTTCCATGATGTTTAACTTGTTCTTATACATTAGGTATCTAGTCATAGCCATGCTCTCAATGGGGGAGAGGCTTGTTACGAAGAGGAGGATGGGATAGGGCATATTTCCTTTAATTTTGAGATTATAGATTATAAAATTCTTTTGTTTTTTCTCTATCTTTCTCCAGGATTATCGAGAGATACTACAGCCCCATACTTCACATCCATAAAGAATAACAGGTGCAATAAGTGACTCAAAGAGGAGTTTGTTCTTATCCCAACTCCAAAGATCAACTGATTTACAATTGTTTTCAAGCCCATAATAAGATTTTCATCCCCCAGTAATCCTTTTCTCAATGCTATAATTCGAATTGAGCTTGTGGTGAATATCAATTCCAAGATATTTGTATGCGTCACTTCCTCCAAGTTTTTGTTTTCATATAAGAAGGTATCATAAGGGATCTTATTGGATTTAATAATTATGAAATAGTATTATCAATATTAACAATCATACCCATATTGGAGCAAACATCCTTGAGGATTCTTATTTGGTTTTCAAGATCATGGGGACTCATTTCCATAAGAATGATATCATTGGCATAAAGAAGAATATTGATGACTATACCAGTGAGAGTAGGGCCGACACAACCTACTTTTTCCAAGCAATTTTCTAACTTGTCAATGTATATGCCAAAAAGGGTAGGGGACAAGGGACAACCTTGTTTGACTTTGATATTGTAGTTAATCTCTTTTGACCAGCCCTTGGTTTTTTTAAACTTAGAAATAATGTTCTCATACATCCTTATTGTAGCAGACCTCAACTCAAGAGGCACTTTTGTCTCTTCCAACCTATTCCAAATGTTTTTCCTAGGAACCATGTCAAAAGCTTTTCTAAAGTCGACAAAACAACAAAAAAAATTGGTTTTAGTATTGCGGAACTCCTCTGCAATGATCCTAAAGGTAAAAAGATGGTCCACAGTTGAATGATATCTCCTAAACCTGACCCTAACTTTAGCTCTTTTACCATGACTTTCTATCCAAAGACTAATCTTCTTTTCCAAAATAATTCCATAAAGCTTGGCTAAAATCGGGCTAATCATAATGGTCCTATAATTAGAGGGAATGTTGATATCCCCATTTTTAAAAATAGGAACAATGAGGCTTTACATATAGGGTTTAGGGAAGCTCGGCTTGATTGCTAAATTGAAGAGCTTTTGTATGTGAGGGATAAGGATTGACCCTCCGATTTTAAAAATTTCATCTTGGTAGCCTTCAATTTGCTTAGCTTTCCCATTTGCAAGCCGCTTAACCCTTAACTCTATGTCCTCTAAAGAGAAAACTTCTTTCTTTGTAGGGACAATAGGAATGGTGTCCATGGAATTAGGGAACTCGTAAAGACTTTCAAGGTAGGAATTTCAATCCCTTAAGGGAATCCTATTATTTTATTTAGTATTGTGGTTTAGAATTTTGCTCCAGAACTTCTTAGGATCCAACTTATATAGTTGTGAAAGTTACTCTTGCCTTTTATTGATATAGTTCCTTTTTTTCCTTTTAAATAAGGCTTTGTACGTGTTGATCTTATCGAGTTTTAAGGACTCATTAGAAGCATCTCTAATGGCTTTCCTAGCAATTTTACATTCTTTTATCATACCAAGCGTTGGTCATTCTATTATTCTTTTTATAGGACACCTTGAAAGATAACTTGTTAATAGAAGTGGAAAGGGTAGTTGTAAAATTATGATAGAGTTCTTCAATGTTGTCCTTATAAGTTAGGAGATTTAATTTACTATTTAAATCCTTTAAAAAAATGTCAACTTTACTTTTGTCAAAGTGAAAATTCCTTTGATTATCATAATTATCTTCAATGGCGCTCCTATACATGGAAAAGTTTAGAGTTAGGGTTAAAGGTTTATGATAAGAGTCAGGATCATGGTCATTTAAAAGGTCAAAAGTTGTTATTTGGTTGGAAAGACAGATATCAAATATCACATAATATACAACACTACTATTATTGGATAAATCGGTGAATGCAGACATAAACTAATCTCCCTAGATCCACCTAGATCTAGAACAAAACAAGACAGGACATGACACCTTCCCTAGGTTACTACCATTGAATTTATCACCAAAGAAGGAGTGTATGGCATACCTTTATGTATCTCTTCATTATATCTCTATTGTACCTTCTTTTCTCTGGTGCTCTTGTGAGATCAGATCTGCAATGACACAAACCAACCAAAGTGAAAGAAGCAATTATAGATTCAATGGAAACCTAAACATGTGATCAAGGAGTCATGTAATAAAATACCAATGATTTTATGGGAAAGAGACATGTCGTTGTATCATATTAAGTAAAAGTGGAAGATACAATCAGAGTGCCTTGATGTCGCAAGTTTCATTTCGGTGGTCCTTTGTTCCAACACACACATACACTTGCTCTGAATTTGCATGAAGATAATCCACAAAGCTTGATGGACAAATGGAGGCCTGAAGCATCAATTGTATCAGGATTCTTCACACAGTCTTCAGCCTATTCTTTTTTCAATCTTTCTTGACCTTGCTTAACCTTTTCCATGAGAAATCCATTATTATATAGGAGAAGATGAAGTGGTTACTAGGATGAGGATGATCCCACCAAATTAGAAAATCCAGTGAGATCACAACCATACGGATGCCACCTAACATTCTAGAATATTGTCCTTCTAGAAACTTCTTCCTTTCCTTAGCTTCAAGCATCGCCGCACCCTGCCTATATAGCAACATTTAGAAATCCCACAAGCCAGTAATAGAGTAGCCTGCGAAAATCCTTGATTTCTGCACTGTATACCACTATCATCCTGCAACGTCATTCTAAAAATGTTCCTTGTAGGGGAAGAAACTCAGTCATTTTCCTCATGTGAAAGATTGTTTTGGAATCTTGAACACATGCCTATGGGGTCATCATCAGAGTGACCAAAATAATGTGTAACAGAATGCCCCCCAAAGTATGAGGCTGGAACATGTGACAACCAAAATACTTTGTAAAATACGTGTGTGTGTCAGAAACAAGGAGCGCACCAATCAGGAACCTGCAAACAATCAAGCATCTACATAGAATTATACCATTTTTGAGGTAGGCATTCCCATGCTTGGATTACAAGTGATTGAAATCACAAATTCAAGGCATAGCCACCAATTATACACTGTGGATCCATGTCATCGAAATTATACATAGCGACTAGAAATACATCGTGGATATATGTATTAGAAAGTGTAAATTCAGACACAACCACGAGACATACAAAGTGGATATGTGTGTCAATTCAAATCATAAATACTCCATCGCAACCTAGGCCAAAAAGATAAGATCCAGGGTCTTCAATATAGTCGTTTGTTAGTATGAATATAACCATGCGATTACAGGTGTTGAAGTCGAACATGGTAGAAACCACTTAATTACCGGTCACTGATGAAAACCGTTAACAAGTGTGAGGGAAATCGCCATTGATGTCAATGACTCCCAAGGTACCTTAGTACAATCCAACAAATGTAAATGAATGAGTTTAAGTCAAACACTCGATGAAATATCTCGATCAAGGACCAATGATGTGAATCCACTGTCGAGAGAGAAGAGACCTGCCATTGAGGCATGCAGGCTCTAAGGTACTAAACGATTTCTAAGTCTTATTCCTAGATGATGAGTTGAATTCGACAGGAAAAAGAATCGTCACAGGAGGGCCTTGATGTATCCCCCATCAGTGACACGAAATAAGTAACAGATTAAGGGTAGATCAAAGTATGAAAATGATTCAAAACTGACTTAGGGAAGGCTGACATGGTAATAAATGACAATGCAGATGGCTGACTCGAAGGAGGGTTTGTTTGGACTTCTCTCGAACATATGAATGACACGACACTGGTCCTGGAAGCATTGACTCAAAGACAACCCAAGATATGAATTCGACAAAGGCCAGACAGGAAACAAATGGATTTCCCAACCCAGATTCAAATGACGAAGGGGGTGTCATGTTCAAGAGTGACTAGTACTTCCACTAACATAGGTACAAAAACACATCTCTTTCCCAAATTTCCCCCCACCATTTCTGGCGAGTACCTATTTATTTTTACACAATCTTGAGGAGTGGTTTGGTCCCATGTGGGTCTTTCGATGTTTGTTTAATGAGTCCAAAGATAGAAAACTCGGGATTTTTTCATGTTTATAGAGTCTGAAAAACACTTTAAAGAGAACTCTCTCAGTTTCTTTTTCGTAAAATAGTTCGACAAGACCAAAAAAGTGATAAACTATCGCCCGCCGAATGTTTTATTCAAATACTTTTATGAGTGTGAACAGAACAAGGTCGCTCGACAATATTTTCATTTTTATGGAGTGTGAAAAGAGATTAAATGATACTCCATGTGTGTCATTTTTCGTGTTACCAAGACGAGTACGAAAGGATGACAAAAGTATACTTGGTTTCATTCTCATAAATTTTCGAGCACTAGAACGAACGAAGAGTGAACTCGAGGTTTTACTAAAAAACCATAAAAAGTATTGATATGTGTAACGAAGAGAAAACAAATTACGGAACAAAGATCCATACTCTGTTAATTATGACTCTAGTCTTCCTCCTGCAAGAAACAAGACACTCACAAAACTATTAGTTATGAGGGTTTATAACCAAACACATTTTATAATATAAAATATTTATGAAAAAAGGTAAAAAATGAAATAAATAAGAGTAAGAGTTATTTTTTACCATTTCATTTGTATTTGGTCAAGAACTTGTCAAAAACAAAATTTTCACCCCTTACTTTGGCAAGCGTTTGCGAAGAGCACAGGCAATCAATCGACGAATGGTTTCTGTGAAAACAGTAAGTGCCTCATCTTCTTCCTTTTCAATGGTTTAAAAATCAATTTTGGTGGTTAAAAAATGATTTTTTGGGTGATTTTTGGGCCGGTAGGCATGCGCTAGGGCTGTCGTAGGTGGCCTATATCGGGCCCTACAAAAATCAAGGATTTCTGCAGGTTCCCAATGGATTGCTTGTGGAAATCCCGCACTGTAACTAAAGCTTAGTTGCGGCGTCTGAAAACCAAAATAGAAAATCAAGTGTTGAACCAAAAAGAATTTCAAAAAAGGTGGATAAATGTGCTAACTGTCCTTTTTTACTTCCATGTAGGTGTTTGATTGCCAAAATGTTGGAATGGAGAGAACATGATCATGCAGATGACGACTCTATGGCTTTGAATGATCTAGGAACCATTGATTCTATTCGGCAATGTGGCCTATTGAAGTTTTTCAAAGTCCAGGGCATGAGAGCCCAATGAAGACTATTAGAGTACTTGGCTAATATGTGGGATGGAGAACATCAAGTATTTCATGTGGGTTTTCATGTCCTCTCCTTGGACATTATGGATATTTACTTTCTGACGGGGCTATCCCATCGTGGGGCATAGGTGTCTCTGACAGGGGGTCAAGGTGGTGGTTTTTCGATGAGAGAGTATATTCATCGGCATTGTGAACTGGATGTCAGAAGGCGCAAAGGTAAAGTGGCTATCCGAGGTGTATGGGATTTGACTCTCAGAACCATCTTCTTTACCATTGCATGGATGGTAGGAAGCACATCACCACACATGGCGCTCTAGAGTTACTTTCAATATGCCATTGAATGTCTAGAACCTCAAGTATTCAATTGGTGTGAAGGTTTGCTCCGAAGTATGAAGATACAACTCACTAAAAGCAAGAGAGGAGAGCTAAAGCAGTTTGGGTATGGGTCCATTTTGGTGTCTTTATTCTTAGAAAGAGTTCCTCATTTGCAGCTATAGGTAGAGTGGGGGTTATCATCCCCACAAGACCCAAGAATGAAATAGTGGTGTGACCTTATGATGCTGACATTGGCACTCCTCCACAACTTGCAGGTTGGAAGATCCATGTCAATAGGATCTTTCTCTTTTCACTGGCCCAAAGAACTCTAAAACAAATCTTCTATTTTCCTTTTGGAAAATCCACACCCACAACAAATCCTCGTGGGATCCCCCCTTTGCACTTAGGAGATCGGCTTTCGCGATATCGTGAATCCTATGGTCGAGCACCTGCTCACTATTACCCCGAATCCTAAAACTCCGAGATGTCGATATCACCCCGACTTGTCGGCTTTCGTGCGTTTGTGAGTTGCGATAACATACAGCTCTGCTCATGAACCCCGAAATTCTGATATTCTATCCACTAAAATCCAGATATCTCAGATTTCAACACTTTTCTCGGCACTGACCCCACAACTAGCCTTCTTTCCTTTTCGAGACTTCAACTCGATTGACTTCCATGTCAATAGTGTGCCACCTGTCCACCTTGCTGGCCTCTGTGGTCCCACACAATCCTATTGATCCTTCACGTCTTCGCGCTTCACGATTTCATGTACTTTGATACCAAGTTTTTGACCCTTCCACTCACGAAATCCTGATAGACGATTTCACGAGTGATCCAATGGCCCTAGTTGACTTGGATCAATGGATATACTCCTCCTGAGCTTAGAATCTTTCGAAGCACTTGTTGTAACTTCCCTGCTCCTCCGTGAGATCTGACGGCTCATGAGACTTCGTAGATCCTCCTTAGAGAATTCCAACCATCTGTCTCTTTCACTGAGAACTTCTGCACGAACTAAGAAAAAGTGTCTCTCTCCGTGGAACTCATCCTCTTGCGGTCTGTCGTCGTTACGCCTTCCTTCAAGCTCTCAAGGAACTTGGCCTCTTGCCTTCCTTCGACGACTTTTAAAGCTTCAACTCCCTCTGAAATTTCCCATGACTTCGAGACTTTCAGAAACTCTTGCACGCACTCCTTGCAGCAACCTTCAAACACTTCCGAGTGTTGAAATCCTTCGACTCTACACACACCTGCAGCAGCAGTCTCTAAATACTTTTCTCAGGTTCGCAACTTTGAGACTTCACTTGGTCTGCGCACTCCTTGCACGGCTCCTTGTGTCAAACTGCACTTCTGTGTGAATGAGAACAAAATCTATCTAGTTTGAGCTTTCAGAGACAAACCTTTGAACCCTTTGTCAACGCACTCCTTGCGGACAATTCAACTGCACTCCTTGTAGGAACTCTTGCTCAGATAGAGAAACATTTGAAACTCATTCCTTTTTCCTTTCCTCTCAGATTTCAAACATTCAACAAAAAATCATTCATACATAGCATAAAAGAAAATGTACAGTAGAAAGAGTAAAATAACCATGAGCATAACATTTAGCATACATACAGAGAGAACAAACACGACACCATGAATTTGAATCAAAGATTTATCTATTAATTCAAATTTCTGTACATGGGTGTTTTCACACAGCTCTCTGCTTCTCCTCTATGCTCTTCCTACTCTTCATAATAATCATACAATACATAATGAGGGTGTCTATATCCCGTTTCCGTCTTTCCCTCTAAAACTGTCTAATCTACACATTCAATTCTATCTACTTGCATTAACTACCATAAATGCCTTCTATCTACTAAGGACGAGAGTGGATCGCTCCAGGTCCGATTACATTATACAAGGGCGCTCCTTCTTAATTATCTCATTTAAGATTGGCACATTAACTTCAAGGCAATTTCAAAATTTGTGTTGGGCGCTTGTCCATCTATCTTTTTCCTCCGCGCTGGCTCGCTTGAGATGCTCCTGCATCATACTCCCTGGCTTGAAAATTTTCATGGGCTCCTGTCCATGAGCTCACACATGGTCTGTCCATGCTTCTATATCTCTGCTTCATTCTCCCAGCTGGCATCTTCAACTGGATGGCCCATCCATTTGACCAAATACTCAAAATATTGCTTTCGCCTAGTGTTCTTGCTTACTCTTTTTTTCAGTATGCACTCCATCTGTGGATTTTCTGCAACTGGCATCTGTTTTGTCCACTGGATCACTGGATTCTCATTTCCTATCCCTGCTTCCTCAGCCTTATATGGGTACAAATCCGAGATATTTAATATCAGAGAAATTCCGATCCCATCGGGTAATTCAATCTCGTAAGCATTCACCCCAAATTTCTTTAAGACCTTACATGGTCCGATTTTCTTCATCTTCAGCTTATTATATGTTCCTCTCGGGAACCTTTCCTTTCTCAAATGTGCAAGAATTAAATCACCAACCTCAAATTGAAGTTGTCTCTTGTGTTGATCTTCCCTGCGCTTATATTCCTGGTTTGAATTCTACAAACGCTCCTTCACCTGGCTGTGAAGTTCTTTCATCGCCTCTGTGAATTCTTCTGCACTAGCGCTCCTAGTCGCAGTCTATTATGAATCCCTCAGCTCAGAAATTCCTCTCGGTTGCATGCCATAGAAAATCTGAAATGTACTCTGCCCTATGCTTCTATTAACCGATTCATTATAAGCAAATTCTGCCTGTGGTAATATGTTGTCCCACTGGCTGTGGTGTTCTGTCACCAAGCTTCTCAGCAGGTCTCCCAGACTTCTGTTCACCACTTCTGTCTGTCCATCCGTCTAAGGATGATAAGCTGAACTAAATGATAAGTTAGTTCCCAGCTTATTCCATAAGGTCCTCCATAAGTGTCCTACAAACTTAGTATCTCGATCCAAAACTATACTCCTTGGTAAGACGTGAAGTCTAATGACTTCTTTGAAAAATAGATTCGCAATGTGAGTTGCGTCACTGGTCTTCTAACATGGAATGAAGTGTGCCATCTTGGAAAATCTATCCACCACCACAAAGATTGAGTCAAAACCTCTTTGTATTCTTGGCAACCCCAATATGGAATCCATGTTGATTGCATCCCATGACCTCTTAGGTATGGGCAATGGTTGATAAAACCATGCATTATGTTTCCTTCCTTTTGAATGCTCGCAAATTCTACATCTGTCCAAAAATATCTTAACGTCTGCTTGCATTCCCGACCAAAAATATGACTCATTCAACTTTGCAAACGTCTTGTTGTGACCAAAGTGCCTTGCCAATCCTCCACTGTGTTTCTCCTTCAGCAAATTCTCCCTCATGGAGCATTTTGGAATACACAGTTGATTAACTTTAAATAGTAATCCTTCCTGGATCATGTATTCTACCCATTGGCTTCTATCCCCGAGAATTGGATTCTCAGCTGCTTCATACACCTCCTTAAAATCCGGATCATCTGCGTACATGTCCCTGAGGTCATCAAAACCCAATGTTTTGACTCTGAACTCCTGCAATAGAAAACACTTCCTGCTCAAAGCATCAACAACTTTGTTAGTAGTACCATAAATATGTTTAATCACAAAAGTAAAATTATGGATGTATTCAACCCATTTTACATGTCTCTAATTCAACTTTTCCTGTTGAGTCACAAATTGCAATGCATGATTGTCACTGTACAAGACAAACTCTTTCAGGATCAAGTAATGTCTCCATTTCTTCAATGCCTATATAATAGCATAAAATTCCTTATCATAAGTGGAGTATTTCACTTTCGCTGAAGTACGCTATCGGCCTGTCTTCTTGACTCAAGACCGCCCCTATTGAAAATCCACTTACATCGCATTTCACCTGAAATGTCTTTTGGAAATCCGGCAACACCAAAATTGGTGGTTCCGTAATCTTCCTCTTCAACAGATTAAAACTCTTCTCAACCTCTTCTGTTCAGTGAAAAGACTTATGTCTTTTCTTCACTGTATCCATCATCGGTGTTGTAATTCCACTGAAATTCCTAATGAACTTCTGGTATAAACTAGCCAATCCGTGAAAACTTCTCACCTCAAAGGTATTCTTCGGTGATGGCCAATTCTCGATTACCTCCACCTTATCTGGATCCATCCTCAACTTATCTGCAGAAATAACAAACCCCAAGTAAATGAGTTTTGTCTTCATGAATGAGGATTTCTTCATGTTTATAAACAACTTCTCCTGCTGTAACCTTTGCATCACTATAGCGAAATGTTTTAGATGCTCTGCCACTGTTTTACTGAAAACCAGTATGTCATCCAAATACACAATGACAAATTTTTCGATGAACTCCCTCAGGACTTCGTTCATCAAACTCATGAAGGTGCTCGACATGTTTGTTAAGCCAAACAACATAACAAGCCATTCATACAACCCTTCATTGGTTTTGAATTTTGTCTTCCACTCATCACCCTCTCTCATGCAGGTTTGATGATAACCGCTTTTCAAATCAATCTTTGAAAAATACTTTGCTCCACTCAATTAATCCATCAGATCATCCATCCTTGGCAATGGAAATCTGTACCTGATGGTTATCTTGTTAATTTCCCTCGAGTCAGTACACATCCTCCAACCTCCGTCTTTCTTCGGACTGAGTACTGTCGGAACAACACATGGACTCAAGCTTTCCCTAACCAAACCTTTGTCCAATAAATCCTGAACTTGTCTTTTGACTTCTTCATTCTCTTGCGGCATCAATCTATACGTGGATTTATTTGGAAAACTAGCTCCTGGTATGAGATCAATATGATGACTCACACTTCTGATCAGTGGCAACAAACGAGGTAGTTCGTCCACTAATATGTCAGCGAACTCTTCCAATAGTTCCTGAACTTCTTCTGGTAAATCATCCACTCTTGTGCTGGTCAAAACAATCTTCGGTTTCCTGACCACAATGAATTGTGGTTCTTCCTTCTTCTTAACCTCTGTAAGAAGTTCCTTCCCACTCAAGAGAAGTACAGTGTTGCTTGCTTGAGGCTTCACCTCCTTATCCTTGATTG
>SNQJ01S0036224.1:52581-74772 GCA_010110895.2 Picea sitchensis
TGAGGATGGGAGCCTGTGCCAAGCTGGCACCTTGGTATTGTGGACCCTTTGAAGTTCTAGATAGAGTGGGACCTGTAGCCTATAGGCTAGCACTTCCTCCTATAGTAAAAGCACATAATTTTTTTCATGTTTCATTATTGAAGAAATATATACATGATTCTAATCATATAATTGACTGGTCTGTGATCTAGGTGGAACCGGAGGGAGAATTCCTACCAGAAACTCAATTCTAAATGATAGAAAGGAAAATCCGCTTAGGACCCGAACCATTGCATAGGTGAAGGTGCAGTGGAAAAATTTTGGCCCAGATGAGGCTACATGGGAAATATAGGATGCCATGAAATAGGCATATCCAATTTTTTTTACCTGTGTACATACATGTCATATTGATAGATATAACATCAAGGATGATGTTCCTTTAAGGGGAAGGGAATTGTAACACCCTGTTTCCCACAGTCTGTAAAAATAACTATACTGGCCAAGAATTATGGCAGACTCAAAGATGTGAATGTGTGATTTTGAATGGACCTTAGTATAAAAGGTCGACGAATGTAAATAATGTTATGAATATATGTTGCAGGACTGTTGGGAGAGGGATGTGCTAAAAAGAGACCACGATGGCTGATGAAAGGTGGTGGAAGGCACCTGGAATGGTGGCGTTGACTTCCACCAAAACCAATACCGTATTTGGTCTTCACTGGCCTGAAGATCAAGAGCAGCTCACTGGCCTCGAAATGAATTACTCGCCAGGTTGGTAGGTCAAGAGGCTCCTCATGAGTTAATGAGGAATGGGGGTGAACCACCCATCCATGGAAGCCTTAGACCTGACCACTGCGGGGAAGTTCATGCCACATGCAACCTCGCCAGAAAAGAAAAAGGCAGGAAAGAGGTGTGGAAGGAGGGCAATCACAATAGAGATGGCAAGAGGGAAGAAATTGAAAGCACTCCGGAAAATACGCAGAGTAATTGATAAGCAAAGAATAAGGAGAGTAACCTTCATTCTCGACTTCTGACGAACAGAGACTCCGTCTCATAGCATCATGGTCTAATATCGGGGGTGGCTAGTGGTAAATCCATTCGGAATCACTGAGCCTATGGTTGGGTGGAAACGAGAACCCCTCTCAGTAGTTGCATCAAACCTGGTGTTTTTCTGATAAGTGTTATATCTCGTATCTTGAAACTAGTATTCTGACATGTATGTTCATGGTTTGTGTAATTATGAATGGTTACAGTGTAAGACTGTCAGTATGGTGTTTTGATAAAAAATGGTGGTTGTATGCTTATATTGGAAAGACCACCTATGGCTTATATATATAAATATATATATTTTGACTGCATGCTTATGTTGGAAAGACCACCTATGGATTATGTAAATATATATATATATATATATATTTTTATTTTTATTTTTTTTGAACGGATTCAGTTTTCAAGTATGTTCTCAGGAAATTTGTTCCCTTATTTGTATCAAGTAATTCCCTGGATAGATCTTCCCATAGGGACACCCTTTTTGGAAAGTTTATCCAAGGATTTGTTGGAGGATTTTATGGCGTAAGTCTTAAAACCCTGCACGAGAGAGAATGACCCTCTTAGACTTCCACATTTCAGTATTTCGGCACCCGGGGTACCTAAATGTGAGTTCCCTTGTACTCGCAAGTCCCAAAATCTCGACATGTGAAATCCCTAAATGACAGGGTATAGCTAAATCCCGATATTTTGGTATTTCGGCATCCAGAATATCCAAGGGTGAGTTCCCTTGTACTCGCAAGTCCCGAAATCCCGACTTGCGAAATCCTGAAAATAAAGAGTGTGGAGAAGTTATTATATTTCGGTATTTCGGCACCCGGGGTACCTAAGTGCAGGCCCCATGTACTCGTCAGTCTCGAAAACCCAACTTGAAAAATATCGATGGAGGAAACCCTGAAATAGGTTGAGCGATATATATATATATATATAAATATATGTATGTAGGTTTCAGAGTTTCAGCTTCAAGGAAACCTAGGCGTGAGACCTCTTGTCATTACGTATCCTGAAAACCCAGTTTGCGAACTCCTGAAATTTCTTAGCGCGTATAGATTCAGCGTTTCGGTGTTTCAGCACCTGGGATACCCAAGGGTAAGTTCCCTTGGACTCGCCAATCCCAAAATCTCGATTAGCGAAACCCCGAAATGTACTAGCATGGGTGAGTTGTGATGTTTCGGTGTTTCGACACCCGAGATACCCAAGGGTAAGTTCCCTTGTACTCGTCAATCCCAAAATCCTGATTAGCGAAACCCCGAAATGGACTAGCATGGGTGAGTTGTGATGTTTCGATGTTTCGGCACCCGGGATACCCAAGGGTAAGTTCCCTTGTACTCGCCAATCCCGAAATCACGATTAGAAAAACCCTGAAATGGACTAGCATGGGTGAGTTGTGATGTTTCGGTGTTTCGAGACCCGGGATACCCAAAGGTAAGTTCCCTTGTAGTCGCCAATCCTGAAATCCCAAATAGTGAAACACCGAAATGGACTAGCATGAGTGAGTTGTGATGTTTCGGTGTTTCGGCACCCGGGATACCCAAGGGTAAGTTCCCTTGTACTCGCCAATCCCAAAATCCCAATTAACGAAACCTTGAAATGGACTAGCATGGGTGAGTTGTGATGTTTCGGTGTTTCGGCACCCGGGATACCCAAGGGTAAGTTCCCTTGTACTCACCAATCCCAAAATCCCGATTAGCGAAACCCCAAAATGGACTAGCATGTTTGAGTTGTGATGTTTTGGTGTTTCGACACCTGGGATACCCAAGGGTAAGTTCCCTTGTACTCACCAATCCCAAAATCCCGATCAACAAAACCCCAAAATGGACTAGCATGGGTGAGTTGTGATGTTTCAGTTTTTTGACACCTGTGAAAATGAAGGGTAGGAACCCCTCGTCCTCTTATGTTGCGAAATCCCAATAGGTGAACTCGCAAAATGGATTAGCACATATAACTTTGGTGTTTCGGCGTTTCGGTACCTAGGATTCCTAAAGGTCAGTTTTCCTCATATTCGCCTGGTGCGAAACTACGATGGATGATACCCCGAAATGGGTTTGATGGATATAGGGTTTTCGACGTTTAGGCACCCATGGAACCGAAGGGTAGGAACCCCTCATCCTCTTACATCACGAAGTTCCGGTACGCGAAGTCCCGGAAGGTGAAATCCCGAAGCGGTTTGGTGTGAATAGAATTTCATGTTTCGGGGTTCGGGGAGTCGAAGAACTCGACTCCCTCACATTTCAATCTCCTGGTTTTCAAAGTCCCGAAATGGGAAAGGCGCCTTTTGAATTAGCCCGGGGTCACAGCCAATGAACACATGGGATTAAATCCTACGTTTGGTGCTGGAGTTGTATATGACGAATCTTCAATGAAAGAACCAGTGAGTTGGTGTGGTGAAGGTCCCGATTGGAAGACCTAGCCTATGCTAGAACCTCGTAGGAATTCGGGGATTCTATTCCTCGGTAAAAAGGAGGAAAAAGCCAAAAAATATTAGTTCCCGTAGTGGGTATGTTACAGGCCCCCGATCGAGTGAGGGTTACAGGTCATGAAATCAATGCCCCATTTCGCAAATGGTCCAATGGAAACTACATGGTGTAAATGAGCAGGATGTGATTTTATTTTTTGGTTGTATGTTTGGAATGCATGGAATTTTTGGATGGCGGTAATACAATCTTTAAATAAAGAAGGCCAAAAATACCCTTCTCATAAGATCTTTTGGCTAGTAGCATACCTAGACATGTGACCACCACATGCTCCAGAGTGGTAGTCATTCAAAGCTTTCTCAGCTTCATCACAGGTGAGACATCTTAGAAAAACAGAGTCAACCCAATGGTGATAAAGAGTGTCACTGAGGATAATGTACTGACGGGCTTGGTAACGTATTCAACGACAGTCAGTGCTAGACAAATCAGGCAGGAAAGTCTGAGTTTGGAGATAGATAATGATATCCCCATACCAAAGGTCATCAGAACTGATCAGAAAAAGGGATTCATCGGGTAAAGAATCCTCTGCTACATTCTCTGTCTCAGTGTAGGGAAGGTCACATATCGGCTCGACAAACACCAAGGATTTATAAGACTTAGTGCATTCGAATTATAAGTCAAACTCCTAGAGAATTACTATCCATTTGGAGTATTTTCCCCCTAGCAATTGGCGTGTAAGAATGTGTTGCATGGTGTTGCAAATGGAAATTACAGTTGTCTTGTGCAGTAAGATATAGTGACAAAAACATTGGACAACTTGAACAGCTGCCAATGCCAGTTTTTCAACATGTAAGTATTTGTCTTTGGTATTCGTGAGACTCCGACTCAAATAATAAATGACATGTTCGTCGTGTGAAGCATCTTATTGGACTAGAACCATGGCGATGGTAGATTCCAAAGAAGCGAGATAACGGAAGTAATATCGATTATAATCGGGTGGGAAAAGTAACGGGGTACAAGTTAAAGTATGTTTCAAAGCTTCGAAATATTTTTTGGCGATGGAATCCCATATGATCTCATAACCTTTCTTTAGGAGTCGAGTAAATCCAAACATTAATTGAGGATAATATGGGATGAAACGATGTAAAAATTGTGCCTTCCCTTGCAAACTTTGAAGTTGGTGAAGTGAAGAAGGAGGAGGGAGATTGAGGATCGACTCGACCTTCAAAGGATCGACCCTGATCCCCTGGCATGACATGATAAAACCTAGAAGTCAGCCAGACTCCACACAGAAAACACATTTGTGTGGATTTAAGCGTATACGATAGAATCGACAGCGAAGGAAAATGGCTCGGAGGTGTGCCAGATGGTCACTACGATGCATGGAATGCGCCAGTAGGTCATCTAGATATGGATGTATGATGTGCTTAATATCATGAAAAGCATAATACATAGCACTTTGAAAAGTTGCATCGACGTTCTTTAAATCGAAGGGTAGTTTCCGGTAGGCAAAGGTTCCCCAAGGACAAATAAAAGAGGTTTTGTGTTGATCTGCGGGCAAGATGTTGATTTGATTATAGCTGGATAAACCATACATTAAAGAGAAGATTTCACTCCCAGCACAATCGTCGACGATCTGGTCGACAAAGGGGGTGGGAAAGTTGTCCTTAGGAAAATCTTGATTTATATCCCTATAATTGATGTAGACACAGATCATACCTTGTTTCTTGTTAATTGAAACAAGATTGGATACCCAATCAGTTAAAGCCACGGGATAAATAAAGCCATCTTTAAGAATTTTTTCAACCTCAAGCTTATTAGAAACTTCTTTATGGGGGTGGACCGGACGAAGTCTTTGTCGGACGGGTCTAGTGCCTAGGTATGTCTTAATTTCGTGTACAACAATATCAGGGTCAATACCCGACATTTCTTCATAACTCCAAGAAAAGATGTCATGAAACTATTGGAAAAGTTATTTATAGGTGACAACCTCGTTAATAGAGCATGAAGCTCCGATGTGAACATTTTCAACAACTCCAGGTTTAATGGATATGTCAAGGGGGATGGTGGGTGAAATATTGCTTAAGTTCCCTTCATATAACACGTCGTGTGATGTCTCAAGAATAGAGGAAAAGACAACAATGGTCAACAAAGTTGAGATCCATTGGTAGCTCTCGATGGTGTGTTGTTAGAGGAAGAGAATGGAACAATGATTTCCATCATCTCAAGGGGTATCTTCCATCGACATAACCGACATAATCATATCGTCTGTGGGAAAAAAAACGTGGAACGGGTCAGGAGATGAATCACCATGAGAGGGGGTAGAAGGGGTTATCGATTGAATGGCTTGATAGGCGGATTCAACTGGACTTAAAGCAATTTGGTTGCCATAGCGAGGATAATCACCAGGTTCGGGTATGATCCATGGGTCAGAAGACGTGTGAGTTTGGCGAACTGAGGTGGAAATCATGATGATCGAGGCAACCAAAGGAGGTGGAACATCAGGAGGTGGGATCGAGAAAGTGCCCATCAGAGTGGAATCTTTAAGTAGGCCCACACCAACGTTCTCATACCTATGAGGTGTCTTTGCGATAAAAGGGACGTTGCTAGTACGGGTGTTAGAGTTGAAAAAGTCTAGTTGGTCAATAGTGATGAACTTTCCCTGATGTGGAAAACGTAAAACATGAAAAAGGGTAGACACAAAGGCACGCATCACGTCAATCTAGCTATGGCCAAGTAAAAGGTTACAATCAAGAGGTGCATCAAAGACCTCAACTTCAACGTTGACCGATTTTCCTTCCAACGTAATAGACAATGAAGGAAGTACACCATAGGGTTTAAAGACAGAGCCATTGAAGGATTTAAGCATGCTATGGGATTCAGTAAGAGGAGGAGAGCCGATGGATTTCCAACAGGTAACAAACATTACACACGTGGAGGCAGCCTCATCAAGAACAGTCCTACAGATGTTTTTGTCGGAGACAACAACTTGGAGTTGGAATTCTAGTTGAGGGGGGAGTCTCGGAATGTGATCTTCGAGGTCAAAAATTATCAAATTGGTATCCATAGGATCAATTCCACCAATATCCTTTAGCAGTTCCTTGCGTTGAGCAGGGCAACTTTGAAGGACTTTGAGAGCGGACATCGTAGAAGGTGCTTGCGCCAGATCTTCTACAATATTGTAGTTCTGAGCAGCACATGCATGAGGGTTGAAGGTGGACTTTTGAACAACACCCTTTTGGGGAGGGTGAAGAACTTTATCAAGACTCGGTCTTTCAAGATGAAGAGGACCGTTGGAAGGTGAAGTTGAAGGAGGTTGTTGAACCAACGAAGGTGGTATATCGTCAACCTTCTCCTTTGAGGAAGAATAATCTTTGGCTCGAGTGGTTAGTGTAACGTCATTCTTTCTGGAATCACCAGTACACATGAGTACATAAGAAGTAGTGGAGGGAGAGGGTTTGTCATGGATGACCAGTTGGGCCTACTGTTGAGAAGGGAAAGGTTGAGACAAAATGGTAGGTGTGGGAGGTTTTGTGGTCCCTTGGAGGAAATTAGTAACCTCAACCCGTCTTGGAAAATCTTTCGTATAGTGATCGTCACCACAGATAACGCAAGGGTATCAGGGTTTGTGCTTATCCTTATCATTAGCAGGTTGGGTTTTGGTTTTCTCAGACTACGGGTTATTTTTGTCCTCCTTATTCTTACCCTTCCCTTTCTTAGAATTATTCTTTCTAGTAGTGGTAGATTGAACAGAGTTAACCTCAGTAGTTTTGTCGGTGGGTGGAGTAGGAGATGAAGCATTTTGAAAATTAGAAGTATTGGACTTGGGATTAGTGAGAGGCTTGCGTATTTTTAGTTTGAGCATGGAAAGTTCCAATCACACCATCAACCACATGAGAAGAAACAAGGGTAGTTGAAGTAACGGTGGTAGAAGGGCGAGGTGCATCAGGGATAAAGTCGTAAAGAGTACCCATCTATGAATAAACGAGATCGAGGTAATGAGTGAGACCGATAGCATGTTCTTTGGTGACAATGCCACCCATGTAAATATCACATGAGATCTTATTCACGAATGATTTCGTGAACCACTACACCAATAACTGACCGAGAAGATCGATTTTTATCAAACGTCGTCTTCATATTCACTCATAAATGTGATTAGAGATGTGAGTGGATTTAGTTTGTTTGAAGGAACTTAGGATCTTGGTTCATGTTTCATAACGGATCAGTGATTGGTAGTGTGTAAGGAAATCCATGGCTAGGGTATTAAAGTTAGTGAATAAACCTCGTGGTAGTTCTATATACCACATTGCAGTCGAACCCATGAGAGTTCGTTGGGAGAGTCGTAACTGAATAGAATCATCCATAAAAGAGTTGGATAAACACCAAAGGTGGAAAGTCATGACATGGTTGTTTAGATCCTCTCTCGATTTACTGTTTAATTTTGGGATGTCGGATGGTAATTTGGCCGGTATCACGGGCCAGTGGGGAGAATGCAGGATATGATCATTCATGATTCTAGAAAAATCAGGTAGATCCAACGTGGCTAAAAAGGATAATTGTCTATTAGAGGAGGATAATGGTAACTTTGGGGAGGGATTCCCATCGGTAGACCAATAGGACCATAATCAGTTTGTATGTGAGGCGAAGGACCTAACAGATCTAGGCATGTGTGCGGAGACAGGTAGGCCACAGGGTTGTATTGATTGGGGATGGTCCCTTGGGGAAGGAAACTAGGTTGAACGTTCGAACCCAAAATGGGATTGGAAGAACCGAGGTATGACTGGTTGTTACACATTATTTTCGTTATCCCTATGACCGTTAATGATGTAAACCTATCTGTTTCCTTCACAGGGGTCAGTGGCCTGAGTTCCTAAAGAAAGAAGGGAGAAGAACTTTTCCTGAGAAAAGAAGTTGCATTCTCCTTTGTAAAAACCCTATTAAAGAGGATGTTCAAAGGTTGCTATATAGGTAGGGTGCGAAAATGCCTGATTTTCCCAGGCTTCACCATAGATAGGTCATGGAGTGTTCATAGGTTTCTATATAGGCAGGGTGCGAAAATGCTCATACGTGGGAAAAACGAGAATCTTCTCGATGCTTCTAGAAGGAGAAACTTCTATGGTGAGGTGGCATCCGAATGGTTTGGATATTACTCGCTTTCATGATTTAATGGGATCATCCTAACCTCCTCACCTTATCCTCTTCAAATTATAAAAGGAGAGGAGCTCTCGTGGAGAAAGTTAGCTTTTGGGATTATCTTGGATTGGATTGAGCTTTGGAGATTGTTGGCTTGGATAGATGAGCCACTTTGTCAAGATAGATTGTGAATATTATCAGATCTATGCTCTCAGAATTCTCGGAGTGGAAGTGTGTGGGGAACGAAGGACAGTTGGAAGGGACCTTATGACATCGAGGCCATGGTTGTAATCTCTCTTTCACATTTAATATGATACAGTAATATAATTCTTTCCTATAAAGCTTGTTGTGTTTTATTGTATGATTCCTTGGTCACATACATAGGTTTATATTGAGTTTATGTTATTCCTATCACTTTGGTTGTTTGCGTTCTTTTGCATGATCATCATTGTATGAGCGTTGGAAAAAATCTAGGATGGCGATGGTGAGAGGAAGTGGAATTTAAATGGTATGTCACCTATCCCTCTTTAGTTAGTAAATTAAATATCTAAAACTTAAGGAAAGCGTCATGTTCTGGTGTGTTTTGTTCTAGATCTAGGTGGATCTAGGGAGATCCGTTAGTGTCCGCACCTACCAATTTATCCCATAACAAAATTGACAACCATACTGGGGAACAAATTGTTTCCTAGTTAGTCTATTTTCTCTTGCTTTAATTGCTTGATTTCTGGTCTCTGAATCTGTGGGAGATCCATCTAGACTCTATGGATCTGAAAGTTCACTTAGACTCTTTTTCCTTTTTCCAAATTCCTTTTGATTACAGACATTCCTGCACTTCACCTATATACAGCCTGTGAAAACCTTTGATTTTCGCACCTCACTATTTAAACCAGTGCCACATTTTCGCACCCTACCCATTGCTAGCCTACGAAAACTGTTGATTTTTTCACTGTAATATATTGTTGGCTTGTGAACTTGTTTGTAAAATTCTTTTGGATTGGGTCTTGTTATCTTTTGATGGCCAGTTTTGCTTTGTTCAACTGGATTGAAATTTTGGAGTCTATATTGATCTGTTTACAGTCTGCTTGACATTCTTTGAGTTGATTTTAGCCATCTTTGCTTTGTTTGGTTTTGAAAGATTAGTCTCTTGCTTTGAGTGTATTTCAATTACAAAGCGTGTGTTTTCTTTAGAATTGTTTGGGGAAAGATCAGATTTCTTCTGAATAGTTTGCTTTAAAAGAAAACTTTTAGTTTGGGTTTCTTTGTTTTAAGAAAGTTCATTATTGCTTTTAGTGAAATTTTTGAAACAAAAATATTTAATTTCTTGCTTTATATTAGATTGGGGGCATCCTTGCATTTGAAGTAGCAGAATTGCATGATTATTGGCATTTTCTGGTCTTAAATTCTGAAAAAAAATTCCCCCTCATGGCTAGGGGGGGGGCATGAATCATGTATTGGTGTATAGTCTATTATGCTCATTTCTTAAAGATATTGATATTGATGAGTTTTTTAAAATGTTGGGACATTGTGCATCCAGGAATGATAAATGTTTTCTCCTTCTCATAGCATAGCTTTCATCGAAATGAAAATATTGCATTTTCATCTCTTTGCATAACTTTCGAGTCGGTAAAAACACCATATTGTTCATGCCATTTTCCTCTTGAGTAACAACAACCATAAAATAAAGCTCTTCTAAAAAAATTGATTAGACATTTTTTATATTTCCTGGTAGAAAACCTACATTAAATTAGTTGTAGGGCTTTGGAATAGGTGTGAAAGATAACTTTCCAAAGTTGCAAACAAACATAGAATCTTGAATTAGGGAGCGGTGAAATCCACTTATTACATTTTGTCCTAGGAAGCCCTTCTAACACAAGGGTCAATCATGAGGTCGCATTGATACTTCCAGAGTTACTCAACCTGCTTTGTTGGTATTGGTGTAGAGATTGTGTGTATTATGGGGGTCACTTGAGAGGTATACCCACAATGATGAGTGGAAGCCTTTCAAGTTGATTTCGGGCTAGATACCCTGCCCTTGCGCATGGATCAGATTGTCGATTGTTTCCCCAGGTATCACTGTAGTGATTGGTAACCTTAGTGGCCTATATATTTACGGTATTTACACAAGGTGACTATGGAGGGGAAAGTCTTCATGGTACCTGGAATCGATGTTGGCCAAACTCACTCGGGCTCCTTGGAGGGTATACCCATGATTATGTGTGGGATATTGCACCAAGGCGTAAGTCTGTTAAGCAGGTCATCAACGTAACTTTTCCACCCACTCTATCTTATCCCTTTCTTACCTTGTTCTTGCGATGTTGGATTTCACCACCAACTAGTGTGCTCATTGTCAGAAGGTTTTGTTTGCTTGTTTTCTTATTAGATTTTTAACGTGTGTTGTTTGTTTTCCCTAGTGGATAGATTGGATCTTTATTTTTATGGCATCAGTTCCCAGAATGACCAATGAAGGAACTCCTTTTCCAGGGGAACCTTTTGTTTTTCCTTCTTACGAAAACATTGGTCCTCCTCATATGGCTACTTTGAGCCTTCCAGGTCTCGCAATTGGATTACCGATATGGTTGTTTTCCACTCAGGTAATCCCGAATGCAGTTAGTTCTTTAGTCACAAGAACTCCCCCCCAATAGAATCAACCTCATGTTGATCCTTCACCTTCTTCACCAGTAAGGTCTTATTCGCCTTCTTCGCTTGCAAGGTCGCCTTCAGTTTCATATTCTTCGTCGAGTGAAAGTTATGAAGCTAGTAACCCGGTGAATAAGAAGAAGAAGAAAAGAAAGATTAAGAAGAAGAAAGATAAACAAGGGTCAAAACCTCCAACCACTGTCAAACATATTGGAAAACAACCAGTTACTGTTAATCATGTTGGGAGTGTTGATGATGTCAAGATCACCTAAACAACTCGTAAGCCCAAGTACCCTTGCAGGCTTTGTAAGGGTAGCCATCTTCTTAAGGATTGCCCTGGTCTATCCAAGGTTATAGAAGTATGTTCTACACACCCTGACCAACCCATGTCGTCAACCTTTGAACAACATGTGGATGACCTCACGTCAACTAGTCAAGATACCATTGGGAAGAAGAAAAGTAGAGTCAAGTTCCCATGTATGTTATGCAAAGGGAGTCATATAACTAACCTTTTGCCTCATATGGAAAAAGCCTCGAAATTACTGGAAGACATGACTTTTTCACAGCCTCAACTTCTAGTTGCTTATCGTAAGTTTTCTCTCAACCCCCCTATAGTTGATGGAATGATCACTCCAGACCCGTCGTCGGTCCATCCGATTGATCATGTCGTCAATCTGGTCACGTCCTTAATTGAACTGGTTGACAAAGTTGTTGATATGATCCCATCTTCGGTCGATCCCACTCTCCCTTTAGAGAGTGAAACCCAAGCGGTCAATCCGTTTCCGCCTGTCGACCCCATTATCCCCTTGGAGAATGAAACCCAAGTGGTCGATTTGATCTCTCCATTGGTCGATCCTAGTCTCCCACTAGAGAGTAAACCCGATACTTCCCATGTTTTTCTTGTTGATACAGAATCTACCGTGCTGGGGGCTATTCCTCCTTCTCCCGTGGAACCTCCTCCAAGTAATGAGGCCATCCATTTTGATTGGGGTGTGCTAACTGGACCTCATCTTCCCTCTCACATTCCTTTCTAGACTACAGTATAGGTTTCTGGTTGAGATGTTCCTCAGATGCGTTCGTTAGTATTTGGTCCTCTTTTGCTTATTAAGATTTGGGTTTTCCTCAGCTTGTGTCGGTTACGCAGAATCTGTTATCTTTTAACAGAAGAACCAGTCAACCTTTAGGGACCCTTCCTCATTTTCCTATAACTTTGGGAGGGAAAACTATCTTTATTGATGTAATGGTAGTCCAAGACCCCTTGGATTTCGCTTTGCTCCTTGGGAGAGACTATGTCTATGCCATGAAAGCTATTGTGTCCACTCTTTTTCGTGCGATATCTTTCTCGCACAATGGAATAATTGTGATTGTTGATCAACTTTCATTCATTGACCCCGACTAGATTGCCTCCCTAAATGGTTCTTATATGCATATGGTATCGCCCCTGCCACAGGTCAATTATGTGGCATTGTCTACCATGGCTTCAACTTCCGATGACTTAGATCCAGTATTTGACATGGTGATCTCTTCGATAGGGTTGTTAGAGCTTGATCTCTTTACTCCTGTCGCGACCCTCGACATGGTGTCCTTCCATAGTGTGTTTATTCCTTCCAGTGAAGACCTCTTGGAATCCATGACCGATTTTTGTCCCTTGACATGGTGTCCTTCCGGAGCATTGTCCTCTTGGAATCCATGATAAGGAAGAGAGTTTCGAGGAGAGTTTTGTGTCTCTGAGGAAACCTTGTTAAAAAATGAAACAGAGGTATATGAGCATGATTTTCTGATTTCAAGATCATTAAAAAATGAAACCAGACTTGAGCATGGTTTTCTGATTTCAAGCTCGTTAAAAAATGAAACCACTACTGAGGATAGTTTTTTGCGTCTCTGAGGCAACATCGTTAAAAAATGAAACAGAGGTCTTTGAGCATAGTTTTCTAATTTCAATCTCATTAAAAAATGAAACCACTTGCAAGGACAGTTTTTTTGTCTCTGTGGCAACCTCGTTAAAAGATGAAACAAAGGTTACGAGCATAGTTCTTTTTTTTGTGTCAAGCTCATTAAAAAATGAAATAGCTTTCCCCCTCTCTATTTGAGTCAATTCCTTTGTCTAGTATTTGAAGCTTCATTTCATTCTCCTTTGCAGTTGGATTAAATGAATATTGGGGGGCATTTGCCTCAACCTTTGCACTTCATGTTGAAGTTGAGCCACTAGCTTCTTAAGCTGGGGGCTAAGTACCAACCATGCGAATTCGTGGATAATGTGTTGGGAAGTTCAAGGATAGTTTTTACTTTGGTTCAAACTTGTGTAAAAATGAAACCACCTACCTCAAGCATAGTTTCCTCTGGTTTAATCTTGTGTAAAAATGAAACCAGGTTCAAGCGTAGTTTTGTTTAGTTTTTAAGCTTGTGTAAAAATAAAATCTATCCCAAACATAGTTTTGTTTTGTTTTAAATCTTGCGTAAAAATAAAAACAATCATGATCTTAGTCTTTGTTCTTTCTCATGCTCATAAATACATGAGAATAAGTTACCGATCTTAGTCTTTGTCCTTTCTCATGCTCGTAAATCAATGAGAATGTAACCGAGTATACCTTTATCAGTTTTTTGGATTCGTAAAGGTTATACAAAAAATGAACTCACTAGAGTTCCCTTTAAGATATTTTTAGACTCTCTAAACATGAAAAGATTGTTGAGCGATCTTGTTCTTTTCACGCTCGTTAAATTATTTGAAGAAAACGTCTATTGAGCAATAGTTTATCTCTTTTTCAGTCTAATCAGAATACTTTACGAAAAAGGAACTGAGAGAGTTCTCTTTAAGTGTTTTTTAGACTCTATAAACATGAAAAACCCTTGAGTTTTCTTTCTTTGGACTCATAAAACAAACATTGAAAGGCCCATGTGGGACCGAACCACTCCTTCCTAAGGTTCATTAAACATACTCTGAGGGACTCATCCAAAGGATGAGCTTACTTTTCAAGCATATGTTATCCTCCTCAAGTTTGTGTAAAAATAAAGAGGTGCTCACCATAAATGGTGGGGGAAAATTTGGGAAATAAATGTGTCTAAACCTATATTCCATGGAAGAGTCGCTTTTGAACATGACACCCTTTCACTCGCCTTGTGTCTAGGTTGGAAAATTTTCTCATCTCTTGATCATACTCCTTATAATATTACCCATTGGTCTATGATCCCTGTTGTTGAGTTAGTATTTCCAAGACAGTTGTCGTGTCGTCAATATGTTCAAAGAGAAGTTCAACCCGGAAAGCCTTTTGTTGCGTCGACCATTTATGCCGTCCTTAAGCCTTCTATTGTGTCGGCCATCCCTAAGTCAGTCTTGAGTTACTGTTTACTCTGATCTACATCAAATCTTTTTACCTATTTCATGCCATTGATCGGGGATACATCAAGGCCCTCCTGTGGCGAGTCTTTTTCCGTTGACTCCAACTCATTATCCGAGAATAAGACTTAGAAATCAATTAGCACCTTATAACCTGCATGCCTTAATGACAGGTCTCTTCGCTTTCGACAGTGGATTCACATCATTGGTCCCTAATCAAGAGATTCTGCCAAGTGTTCGACCTCAACTCATTTGTTCACATTCGTTCAGATTGTACTTAGGTACCTTGGGAGTCATTGACATCAATGGTGATTTCCCTCGCACTTGCTAACAATTTTCATCAATGAATGGTAATCAAGTGGTTTCTACCATGTTTGACTTCGACACATGTATTCGCATGGTTAGATTCATACTATAGAGTGGTGGAGATGAAGACCTTGGATCTTTTTTGATAGATTCAGGTTGTGTTGGAGTATATTTAGTTTGTACTGTTTTATACATCCACATTGTATGCCTCGTGGATATGTTCAAATTTGAGTCTTTAACACATAGATCCACAGTGTATTTTTTGGTGGCTATGTTCAGATTTGAGTCATATTGGCATGGATCCACAGTGTATGTTTGGTGGCCATGACCTGTCTTACTTGACCTGGATCTTTGCATGTNGGTGGCTATGTTCAAATTTGAGTCTTTAACACATAGATCCACAGTGTATTTTTTGGTGGCTATGTTCAGATTTGAGTCATATTGGCATGGATCCACAGTGTATGTTTGGTGGCCATGACCTGTCTTACTTGACATGGATCTTCACATGTCAACATTTATGCTCTAAGTCATTTGTATTCTGAGTATGAGAATTCCTACCTTAGTGATGATATATTATTGTACTGTATTTCCTTGTTTGTTGGCAGGTTTCTGACCGACTGTTCCTTGTTCCCTACACACACTCGAAAAAGTATTTTAGCTATCACTTTGTTCTAACTACATACTTTGGGGGGCTCTCTGTACACATTATTTTCATCATCCCTATGACCGTTAATGATGTAAACCTATCTGTTTCCTTTATAGGGGTCAGTGGCCTGAGTTCCTGAAGAAAGAAGGGAGAAGAACTTTTCCTAAGAAAAGAAGTTGCATTCTCCTTTGTAAAAACCCTACTAAAGAGGATGTTTGTAGGTTGATATATAGGCAGGGTGCGAAAATGCCTGATTTTCACAGGGTGCACCATAGCTAGGTCACAGAGTGTTCATAGGTTTCTATATAGGCAGGGTAAGAAATTGCTCATACGTGGGAAAAACGAGCATCTTCTCGATGCTTCTAGAAGGAGAAACTTCCTTGGTGAGGTGGCATCTGAATGGTTTGGATATTACTCGCTTTCATGATTTAGCGGGATCATCCTAACCTCCTCACCTTATCCTCTTCAACTTATAAAAGGAGAGGAGCTCTCATGGAGAAAGTTAGCTTTTGGGATTAGCTTGGATTGGGTTGAGCTTTGGAGATTGTTAGCTTGGCTATATGAGCCACTTTGTCAAGATAGATTGTGAATATTATCAGATCTATGCTCTCAGAATTCTTGGAGTGGAAGTGTGTGGGGAACGAAGGATAGTTGGAAGGGACCTTACAACAGCAAGGCCATGGTTGTAATCTCTCTTTCACATTTAATATGATACAATGATATAATTCTTTCCTATAAAGCTTGTTGTTTTTTATTGTATGATTCCTTGGTCACATACATAGGTTTATATTGAGTTTATGCTATTACTATCACTTTGGTTGGTTGCATTCTTTTGCAAGATCATCATTGTATGAGCGTTGGAATGGAGCTAGGATGGCGATGGCGAGAGGAATTGGTATTTAAATGGTATGTCACCTATCCCTCTTTAGTTAGTAAATTTAATATCTAAATCTTAAGGAAAGCGTCATGTTCTGGTGTGTTTTTTTCTAGATCTAGGTGGATCTAGGGAGATCAGTTAGTGTCCGCACCTACCAATTTATCCCATAACAATGGCCCGAACTAGGGGGTATAAAAGAGCTAACTTGAGGTTGTTTCCCCCTAGGTGATTGTGGATACCCTTGAATAAGAATATTCCAATACTAGGCTAGTGATCTAGGGATGTTCTGTCCATACTATGGATTATACTGTGGATTATATCCTCCATATAGGGGTTGTCCTCCAGGTGAGGATGATGCCTCAATTTGGGTTTGACCTCCAAATTGAGTTTTCTCCCCTGGGTTATACTGTCCCCCAATAGGAATCTGATAACGAGAAGTGAATAATGGAGTAGAAATTCCAAAGGTAGTAGAGCTACTGGGTCTAAATCCTCCTATAAAAGGTGGATTAGACCCTCCGAAGAGGAACTGGGATGGTGTCAAAATTGAACCAGAAGTAGCATTATACCTAGGAGGAGTAAAGACTCCATAAGCTCCAGATGGAACTTGGGTAGGAATGGGGATAGAATCATTCAAGGAATTATACCCAAGAGGGAGTGATGGGATTTGTCTAGACAAGTGTGGTGTACCAATAGGAGGTTGGCTAGCCACTGTGTTCCTGGTGGGGATAATCGTAGTGTTTGGGACCATCATGGAATGGGCCTGATGAAGAGGGATAGTTGAGCTAGGACCATCCTCTGAACCAACAAAGAAATAACAGGTTGTATTGTTAAAATGATCTAAAGGTATTGTAAATGTAGTAGATGTTTCAGGTGGTTTAGAAATGACAGGTATCTCAGTGTCTACTTCGGAGCTGGGAGGGTTCCGTCTAGAAGTCAGAGTTAGATATATGTCAGTGGTCCAAAAAGGATCTTCATTTTCAATGCCAGCGAGGACTTTAGTTGGTATTCCAGGAGTTTCAAAAACAAGTTCTCCAGACGAGTTGAGTTGGAGAATACGTCTCTTGTATCTAGGAGGTAAGCGGAAAGCATCCAAAGAATCAGAAATGATTCGAAAACTTTCTAAAGAGTCAGTTCTCTCCGCTTGTGAAGGTATGTAATCCTGGATCTCACTCTGTTGAGGAGAGTCCTCCAGTGGATTAGGGAGAAAGGGTTGGGAAACTTCCAGATCTTCCAGAGGTAGTCCTTGCATCCTATGTGAATGACGTGGAGGGTCAATGTTGGCCAAACTGAAAATTTTACAGAAACAATCTATGGCCAACTATGTAAACGAAAAACACTCTCTAGGAGAATCTAGGAATCAAAATCAAGAAAACAAAACCTTCTTGTTCTGAAGTCACTAGCTGGTGATGAAATCCAACGTCGCGAAGTCAAGACAAGAAGGGGCTGGGCTAGGGTGGAAAATTTACATTGATGACCTTCTTAACGGACTTACACCCTAGTGCAATATCCCACACATAATCGTGGGTATACCCTCCAAGGCACCTGAGTGAGTCTGGCCAACGTCGATTCCAGGTATCATGAAGACTTGCCCCTCCACAATCACCTTGTGTAAGACCCTAAGAAGATAGGCAACTAAGGCTACCAAAAACAACAATGATGCATGGGGAGACAGTCGATAGTCTGATCCACGCGCAAGGGCAAGGTATCTAGCCCGAAATCAACTTGAGAGGCTTCCGCTCACCATTGTGGGTATACCTTCAAGTGACCGCTATAATACATGCAATCTCTACATCGAGACCAACAAAGCAGGGTGAGTAACTCTGCTAATCTCAATGCGACTTCAGGTTTGACCCTTGTGTGAGAAGGGCTTCCCAAGACAAAATGTTGCAAATGGAATTTTACACTCCTTATCACAATATTCTATTGTGTGTTTTGTTCTTTGGAGAGTGTGTCTCACTACCTATTCCAAAGATATAGCCTACCTAATGTTGTTGTAAAAGAGCCCTAGAAAAAATTGTTAGTTAAGTTTTAGATTTTCGCAATATTTTTAAAATTTGTTGTTACTCAAGAGGGAGAGGGGAATGAAACTGATGTTGTGTATGAACTTGACCAAATAATATGCAAATAGAAATGAATGATGCAAACTTTCATTCAATGAATTATATCTACGACAGGGAGAAGGTGTTTCCAAAATAATGCAAACTACGAAATATACTTCCTTTTTCTTTAAATGAACACAATTTCAAACAAACAATAAGCAACGAAGTTATTCAATGTTCTCTTCTCTTAAATGCAATAAATTTTCTTATATATGTTTATTCAAATGAATGGATAACTTCAAACTTTTCCTTTCTAATACCAGACCAAGGGCATGGCAGAGAAAAGACAAGAAATCCAAGAAAATCTATACCTTCAACAAGCACCCAAATAGAACTTTCAATGAAGACAAAAATAAAAAATGACGAGAAAGTATTTCCTCAAATGCAAATGAAGAGACAACCTCTCAATCATCAAGCAATCCATAATACGTAATCAATCCAAAATTTCAAATCCAATCCAATATTTTTAATCGAACAAGCACTCAGATATAAGCTCAAAGATTATACCCTTGTTGTTAAAAATAAAAAATGAAAACTAAAAAATGACTAAGAGAGGTGTTCAATCTCTGAAAACCAATCAACAACAAGTCAAATGTTCAGAAAAAAGTCATATGTTGGCATTAAAAATCCTTTCCAGTTGGTTAAAGAAAAAACTGGGCATCAACAGAGGCTGAGACCCAACTCAAAAAAATTCACAGACGTCGCCGCAGGCTGATAGCATATCACAGTGCATAAATTAATGGTTTCCACAGGCCAAAAACGGATAGGGTGTGGAAATCCCACACTGAAGCACACAACCAGGGTGCAAAAATTGGATTTTTTCACAGGCTATGTATAAGGTACAATGCGTAGGTGTTTGTAAATCAAGAAATTATGAGAAAAGGGAAAAGGATCTAAGTGAATTTTTAAATCTAGAGAGTCTGAATGGATCTCCCACAAACTCAGAGACAGATTTCAAATGAAAAGAATAGGTAAAGAGAAAATGGCCAACAAAAAACCACAATCAAGTCATATCCCCTGTGGAGTCGCCAATTTTGTTATTGGATAAATCGGTGAATGCAAACATAAATGAAACTCCCTAGATCCACCTGGATCTAGAACAAAACAAGACAAGACATGACACCTTCCCTAGGTTGCTACCATTGAATTTATCACCAAAGAAGGAGTGTATGACATACCTTTATATATCGCTTCCCCATATCTTTGTTGTCCCTGCTTCGCTCCAGTGCTCTTGTGAGATTAGATCTGTAATGACACAAACCAACCAAAGTGAAATCAACAATTATAGATTCAATGGAAACCTAAACATGTGATCAAGGAGTCATGTAATAAAATACTAATGATTTTATGGGAAAGAGACATGTCGTTGTATCATATTAAGTAAAAGTGGAAGATACAACTAGAGTGCCTTGATATCGCAAGTTCCCTTTAGGTGGTCCTTTGTTCCAGCACACACATACACTTGCTCTGAATTTGCATGAAGATAATCCACAAATCTTGATGGACAAATGGAGGCCTCAAGCATCAATTGTATCAGGATTCTTCACATAGTCTTCAGCCTATTCTTTTCTCAATCTTGCTTGACCTTGCTTAAGATTTTCCATGAGAAATCCATTATTATATAGGAGAAGATGAAGTGGTTACTAGGATGAGGATGATCCCACCAAATCAGAAAATCCAGTGAGATCACAACCATACAAACGCCACCTCACATTCTAAAATATTCTCATTCTAGAAACTTCTAGAAACTTCTTCATTTCCTTATCTTCAAGCATCGCCGCACCCTACCTACATAGCAGCATGCGGAAATACCGCAGGCCAGGCATAGAGAAACCTACAGAAATCCTTTATTTCCGCACTGTGTACCACTGTCAGCCTCTGGTGTCATTCTAAACATGTGTCTTGTAGGGAAAGAAACTCAATCATTTTCCTCATGTGAAAGATTATTTTGGAATCCTGAACACATGCCTATGGGGTCATCATCAGAGTGACCAAAATAATGTGTAACAACTACTACCTAGCCCATGAATACAAGTCATCTGGTTGGAGTTTGGCCACTCCATTGCTCCATTGAAAATTATTAGATCTTGAGAGCTACAAAGCTTGACCAACTCAGTACGAAACAAATTCTCAATTAGGTCTTCAGAGCTTCTTTTGTAGCTATTACATAAAACAATATCATCATCTAGCCATAAAATATTATGGTTGGAATCAATACTTAAAAGAATAGCTTGTTTAGTTGAAGTCCTATCATTAAAGTCTCGTGGAAGGAGGATATTACCTTCATTTTTCAAACTATAAATATCTCGTTCTAAATTATTATAGGGACAATTGTTATCTAGATTATTTTTCTTATAAAAAGTAGAATTAATAGGTGAAAAATAACAAATTTCTATATACATCTCCTTAGCATTGGTGTCTGAAATTTCTGTCCAAATGTACTGATTGAGAGGGTCAATCTTATGAAGTTGAATGTGAGGAGAAATGCTCTTTCTAATATAAAAATCTATGTCTCATATCCCTCTATGGTGTGATTTTTTGTTCTATGCCAACCACAAGACAAATCCTTTTATGTTAGGTAGCTTAGACTCCTCATGCTCCCAAGTTTCAACTAGACAGATAATATCAATATCACTCGGGATCCAACTTATCATAGGAACTTTGCACCATGGAAAGCCACGATAACTCCAAAAAGGGATCTTAAGTGTCCCAAATTCCTATTTAGTATTATCCTTCTAGTCTCCATCCCTGACAATAACTTTTCAGTTTCTAATTGTTGCCCATTTTCCTTCTTTCCTTCTTTACTTTGAACTTCCTTCCTTAATTTAGCTTGATCTTAATGAGGTATTCTTTTATAAATATTCTTGACCCTTTTAAGCTCAGGGATTTACTAAGTAAAATATATTTATGGTCATTACAACTTACTTTGACACGAATCAACCTATCTTTGTGATCAATTATTTTCCTAGCCTCTTTGCTTCTATGAGGGTAAGTTGTATCAATTTGTAATTTATTATTTAATTGCTTCATTTACTATTGCTAGCGTATCCTCCTCTTGTTGTTCTTTTTATACCAAAATTATGAGATTCAAGGCTCTTTTATTACACTCATGGTCAATTCGATTAGCTTATTCATTCCTCTTTGATGGGTTTGATGTGAATTTGTTTCCATATTCTTGAGGTGAAATTTTTGGTTAGTATTTTTTCTAGCTCTTTAATTTTATCTCTCAAGTTAGAGATTTTCTTCAACCCCCTCCTTCTTAGGTTGATTGTTTATCATTTTCAATTTCTTGAATCATTTGATTGTTTATGTTTTTCCATTTCTTGAATCATATCCTTCATTGTCTGCAATTCACTCTTGAACCCTAAGAATCTATCCTCTATTTGAGTTTGAATGGTATCTTTAATTTTTTTTATCAATCATTGTCTCTAGCTCTATTTGGAGTTTTATGTATCTCTCTTTACTCCTTTTTTCTAACGATTCTAACTCTATTTGGATTTTGGCATCTCTCTCTTCTCTCCTTTTTTCCACTGATTCCATATAATCATATCTCTAGGGTGATTTTGTGGGGCCTCCCCCTCTTAGGATGAGTTTTTGGAATAGGTGGTGGAGTACTCATATTGAAAAGAAGAGAAAAAAAATGTAACAATTATTATTTTGGATTGACTTTAAAAATGGATTTTTTTTTTTTTTTTTAATTTGATAATAATGATATT